>BMAV01010273.1:0-24393 GCA_019973955.1 Trichonephila inaurata madagascariensis
TTTGTAATAGCTGCATGCCTCCCTAAGGATGTTACCGAGAATCTATCAAGAATAAAACTTCGTTGGTGGATATCATTTATTCATTCTTATTCAACACTATAGTGATCTACTGTTGATGCCAATTATTCCTTTTGATTAATTGCACTAAAGGATATACACTGAGCCTGTCAGAAAGTAAGATTTAAGCCCAGTATAGTAAGAATAGTAAGCAGTACAATATTTTAAGAGTTGAGATTTGAATTTTTTGAAGGAATTTTAAACCCCACGATCCCTCGCAGGGGTGTTCACACACCAAAAAACCTCAGGATTCAAAAAAGAATGCGCAGAACCATGTTTTTTTCCTGGCGCACATTTCAGCCCCGAACCATCGGCCCATAAAACCCCTTTTTCTAACGTTGGTTTTAAAAATTTAAAAAAGGGACGGGGGGCCCTAAACTCCCAATGTTGAGATATGTATACAGTCTGCTCTGAATGTTTGGAAAATATTAAAATATTATTTTCTAATTTTTTCTATATTATCTCATTAATTATAAAGTTTTTTTTATTAGGTATATACTTTTTTGGTTTTTATAAAAAAAATATAAAATTATGTTTTTTAAAAATGAAAATTTTTATGTTTGTTTAAATTAATGTTAGTCTCATTTGTATGCAATAAATTTAAAATTTTTTTTTTATAATACAAAAACATCTTGTTTTTAAAAAAGTATCATAATGACTTTTTTATTTTCATAATTAAATACACGTGAAAAGTTTGGGGTTTTTTCTAACCCCAGTACGAGGGGAAAAAAGGCGCAGTGACCGGGTTAAGGGGGGTAACCCTTGTCTCCTAAATCCTTGCATAAACCAGACAGGGGCTTTTATACATCATATCCTTTCCGACCTATCTACTTTAAATAAGTCCTTCCTTTATTTCTTTTCCTTTTGGAAGTATTCTTTCTATAGATTATTTTAGGCAAAATACATTAAACTGCGTTAACTTTTTACTAAATTTTTCTTTTTTCTTGAAGTAATAAATTTTCATAAAATAAAAGAAAAAAGAATTTTTCGAGGGAATGTGAAATATTACGATACCTGGCTTACAATTTTAAAAGAAAGCAATTGAAATAGAAATTTATTTAACTGAATGGAAGAAACATTTGAAGATGGAATAATTACCCTATTATATGGATCTGGACACTTAATATCTGAAAAAAAATATAGCGATTCTATAAATTTTACTTCAAAACATCAAATGGTTATACAACGATGAATGCTATGTAATAATATCAGTTTAAAAACAGTAAGTTTGCCGTTTTTTAAAAAAATTTCATAGAAATGCAAATAGCGTAGGGCTAAAAACTAATTAACTTTAATAACTGAACTAAATATTGGTTAACTAACAGTGAAAAGCAAATTCAGTTGCTCAAATTATTTAAAAATTATAATAAATTTGATACAACTTGTTATTAAGCTACAAGTAAAATGCACTATATTTTTAAATTGTAAACAGTTACTAGTTTTAAAATCCTACAATTTTTTTTTGTTATATTTGAAAATTACGGATGTGTGATTAACTATCTTAGATTAAATTCTCTGATTATTTTTGTTCTTTTATTGGTTTTTGTAAGATCAAGCAATATTTAAAAAAAAAAGCCTGACATGTTTACTTATTTTTAAGAAGAATTTTCTGTATCTGCAAGTAAATATAAATGCATAATTTTGGAATAATGAGATTTTAAAATCCAATTTTGTTGATTTGCGTGCAATAAATAAAAAAAAATACAGCTTGAAATGTGAAGTAATGATATTTTTGTAATAGTTTTAAGATAAGTCATGAAATAATTTACTGATATTACCAAAAACAAATTCCAAAAAAAATTTACATCTAAATAGAATGTTCGACATAATACGTCAGTTTCTATTGTAAACCCCAGTTTTTCTTTAATGAGATTCAAAATAATTTGTTAAAAAAGTGTTCAATTATTGTTTTAATTCCAAGTACCGTAAAATCCGGTGTATAACACACACTTTGAACACTAACAATATCATCGAAATTTACGGGTGCGTGTCACACGGCGTGTATAAAAATGATAGCTTCAAAAAATATTTTTATATTATATCTCGCAATGATGTTTATTTAAAAGAAATGACAAACATAATGAACTTAAAGAGTTCTTTTAGAAGTATATTGTATTTTTCCCTTCAAAAGCCTTAGATATCTCGAATAAATGCCTTAAAAATATAAAAACGTTGTACATATGCATTTCAGGTTCCTTCGTCAAAAAGAGGATTCGCGTTATACGGCGACAATACCGAAAAATTGAAAAATGTAGCGAATGTAGAGGGTGCATTATAACGAATTTTTGCAATACACGCAAGATTTTACGGTAAATTTCAATTTCTATGAATAAGCAGTTTTACATTTGCTGAGAAAAAATGTGTTTATTTTGTTTAGTTTTAAGCGAAATGTTAATCAGTTATGAAATTATTTACCCTTAATGTGAAAAAACTAATATTTAAGCACAAACCTGAAATTCTTTTTATAAACATTGACTCAATATATATATATATAAATGAATATACACACATTGAATTTTTTTTTATAAAAAATTGAATGGGCTGTGGTTTGGTGTCTTACCATTGAATTCTCCGGTAGCTGGTATCTCTTTTTAGTGCAGCACCGTATAAGCGGATACCCATTGTTGTAGGTAATTTTGACGCCCTGTTTCCTCTCTAGAGGGAAGCACCTGAGCTCTGACGATAAGAACCTGAACTAAGATTTAAATTTGCCTAGAGCACCTATGCCAAATAGATATTCTAGGTATCTTTTACATGCCGTATAATCTCACGACATAGCTGCTGTCGATATTCTGCATCATAAAAATCCACCGACTTGGATCGGGGTCGAACATAACATTGGCAGAAGGCCACAAAAACAAAAAAATGCAAAAACCCCGAATATACGAATGTATCAAAGATATTTATTGTCTTAGAAACAAATGTTTGAACCAATTTACGGGGAAGAATTTACATCGAAAAAAGGAATCTTGAACAAAATTAACCAATTTAAAAAGAAATTTTTCAATGGAATTGTTTTTTCTTTTGAATCATCCTGAACATTGGTATTCTAGATGAGTAGCTTTTAAGGTATCTGACTACGTTCAGAAATTTTTTTAAAAAGGGATAAATGGATAAATGATATTTAGAGTCACTTAGATTCGAATCTGTAAAAATTGTTTTTTAAAAACATTATAAAAAAAAAATTATTTAAATACAATATTTTGTCAAAAATTAACTTAGAATAAACTTTTTCAAATGTTCTCCTTTTGTAAAATAACTATTGTATTAATATTTTTTCTGTATATAGCTCAGACCTCTGTTTAGAGAACAACTATGAGAGTTTTGAAAAATTAATATTATTTTTCAGAGTTACAACCATTTGAACTAAATTGTAAACATTGTTTTCCTTTAAAATTTTCTCCTATGTGTTGCCGTAAGAACATGGATAAACCGACTTCAGTTATGCGTTTCCAAAATTTTTAGTTTAGAGCCTCTGTTGCAGAGATCGAAAGGCTATATACAGGCAAAATATTAATACAATAAGAATCATTTTTACAAGGAGAGCATTTGGAAAAAGACATTCTAAGATCATTTTGTCCAGGAAAATGAAACATTATAAATAATTTTTTGATATAATACTATTCTTGTGCTTGAATTTTATATCCGTATAGTATCTAAGTTATGTGCGAGGAAATATCGCAAATATTATCATTTTTATCTTTATAAGGCCACCACTGTTATTCCGAACGTAGTCGAGGACTATAAAGTATGTGTTCGTAAAATCAAAATAAACTCAAATATTTTTTATCGTACATAATATTAAATAATTCCTGAAATGTGAAGAGTTATAAATATTGTTGATACTCATATAGGTATGTTTCTCAGGGTATTAGTTGCTTTGTTTAAAATCTTATGAATTTCCTTTGCGTGCAGGGAAAATGGTTAATCACTGATTTATGTATACTTGAAACTCGTACTACATATTATTGCGAATTGCTACATTAAAAGCATAGATCATTATTTCAGATCTTATTTTATCAGAAATAAATGTATTTCTTTCTAACTATATAATTAAGGGTACAAATTGGCTTATTTTCAGTTCCTTCCCTTTAATTAAGCCAATCTCATTTCTCTACGTAAGAATAAAAACTACCATATTATTTTATGTTTCTAAGTGTTACAACAAACCTCTTTTCTAAGCTTCAGTCACGCAATCTTTTCTAATTATAAGTAGTGAATATTCAACTTCAGATTAATCAGCATAATTCATAATAACATTTTCCAACGTTTTTTCGCTCCTATATCGTAGTCATATTTGCGAACAATTTTCATAACCACCAACTATTAATCAAGGCAGATATTTGTTGCACGCAACACAATTCTCACACAATAGGTTAATGATACGGTTGTAAATGTACCACACATACACATTATAACAGGATTATTAGCTGGCCTTTTTTTTTCCTTTGTACTGATAACTTTTAATGAGATTTTTCTTTACGCGAGTAGGATCATTTGCAATAAAATTTTTCAAAATAAAGTTTATAACTAATAATGAATCAGATTTAAAAAAAATGAGGTTATATATGTATTTTTAGCTACAAGAAATGTAGTTATTTTTCGCTGTTTTAAACATTGTTATACAATTTAGAAAATAAGTTTAATGATGATGAATAATGTGGGAATTTAATGAATGTTTTTTTAAATAAATTTCTCATACTATCACTTTAAAAGTTTCTTGTATTTTAAAAGTAATTCTTAACATAATTTAAATTGAAATAATAAAATTTTAATATAATTCGCTATGATTAATTGAGTGTAAATTTATGTAACATGTCAAAGTTAGTATTACGTATGTATGCTTGGATTCCTTTTCAGAACTATTTGAATATACTGTGTAATTATTTAATTAATCATATGAAAATGAAATGGAGCCCTTATAAAACATTAGATAAACATGTAAAAATAATGTGATATAATGGTAAAAAAAAAATGTTATTTTTAGGGAAAAATAATTTGGTTAGATTGTTGAAATTATGAAATGGTAGGAACGCGGTTAGACAATGATTTATTTGCATGCTTTGATTTTTCCTAACTATCTATTTATATTATATTTAACCAACGTTATTTCAATTTCAATATATATGTATGTATTCATTAACGAATTAAATTTTAATTTATAAGATATTTAGTGTTCATAGAAGAGATTTTAATTATTCTTTCTTTCTATCTGAGGTTTCTTTCCTTGCCTATTATCTTAAGTATCTCCATCCCTTGTAATAACTAATAGGAGCTACGAATTTCTAAGGGCAATGTCTTAAAAATGTTGAAGTACATAAGCATCAGAAGTGTAATAAGTTGTTTAATTTTAAATAAAGTATACTTTGGTTTTTCAAATGTAATTTTCTTTTCAATTCAATGAAAAAAATCAAATTGTATTTCACTTTAAAAAATATTCTACTATTCTTCATTGCTTTAATATCAACCATTTCTATTGTTGTTCTTTGGGATATTACTTCCACTCAGGTATCTATGCACAACACATTTATTTATATATAAATACGAAAATAACGATCACGGAAACTACACACAGCAAGTCTGACGCAAAAACACACAGCAACCGGTCAACCAGTGAACCCCGTAGAAGGAATGCGTGGGAGTGAAGCGGAAAATCCGCGCGTGTGGGTGGGTCACACAGTTATCCTTTCGCCCGAAAAAATAGTTCACTTGCTTCACCCCATCTATCTTAACTGGTCTTCTATACAGTGAATCCAAAATGGCAATAAACTGACTGATATTTATACGCAGATTTTAAAGAATATTCACAATTACTTTTTGTTTCTGTTTATTCTTTCTGACTATAAATATAATATCCTTAAACTCGAAATCGGTTCTAAAGTTTGTAAATCTCCAAATCATATGATGAACACTTAGATACTAAGAGGTTATAAAATAATTTATTATTGCAATAAAAATATATAAATTTTTATTTTTTACATTCTCTCTTAACATGCAAGTAATTTAAAAACTAGATTTACTTGGAATTCTTTTTCCTTATAATTTGAAAAAGCTTAAAATAAAGAACTAAGTTATTTTCTGCTATAGATAGAGGAAAGTATTCCTTTTAAACATAAATGTGTAAGAATGAAAAATACATATATGCATTTTTGATTTAAAGTCAATATTCCCTAACATGAAAATTTATTAAAAAACTTTTATCATTCCAGCAAGAAGACTTGAAATGATGCTTAATTTTGCTACATGGAATTTATCGAAACTTATTAATAGTTTTTAAGTAAAGTAATTTTTTAAATCATAAAAATAAATTTAATTTGTTTTAAAAAGGATTTATTATGGAAATTTGACATTTAATTAACTGGATATTGAAAGTCATAGGAATTAATAATAATTAGGAGATGTCTCCAAGTATGTTTCCAGTTTTAATATGCTTAATTTAAAATAAAAAGAAAGTATTTACTTCACTAAAATTCAAATTTACAATAATTGTATTTGGTATTCCATTTGATAAAAAGCAGTATATAATTTTTACTGTGCATCACAACTGTTTTATTATAAGAGAAATATTTTGATATTTTTTGAGGGGGTGGGGGGTGCCTAGAAACTTAATATGGAATTATTTGGTATTAGTTTTGCTCTAATGTCTTGATCAACTTACTCTAGATTTAAGGGGGTCACTTCACGCAGCATTTTCCCTATCTCCATAATGTTAAAAATGACCAATTTTAAAGGGCTTATTTTTAAAATTGGCATGTTGTACATTCATAGATTTTTTGTTCATTGTATTGTTTTTATTATTTTAATGAAGACATTTTTATAATTTTGATTAGTTTTTAAAAAAATTTATATGTGGAAATACATCAAAATTTTTAAAACTTGCATTGAAATTCATACATACATTTTAATCCATAAATATTTTGAATAATTTTTGACAAAATCTCTCATTAAAATATTTATTTGTATAGTGTTAACACATGTGCAAAGTTTCAAGGCTATAAAACCAGTGAACAATGTTTCCTTTGTGTTGAAATTTACACTTTTTGAGAAATATTGATTTAAAGTAAAAACTTACTATTAACTAAGTACATACCAGAACTGTAACTTAGTTACTAGTGTCATCTACAAGAATCATCTTCTTGTCTACATTTTAATTGTTTGTTTTTAATTCTAGCTTCTTTGGTTCATTGTAAAACTGCCTATTCTTCTTTTCTAATACACGCATAATCTACTTCTTGCAATGCTCGACATTTGTAAAATCTAGGGGTTGAATGTTTAATACATCTAAAACTTTTAATTTGATACTGAAGCCCTTGATTACATAAATATATAGCTTCATTTACTATAGTTTTTGAAGTAACCAATTGCACAAACACAGTTTTGGAATTGTACGCAAAATACTATTTCCGCATTCACTAATATTTTTGGGTTTTTATCAAGCAGCATACAGACAAAAGTTCAAGATTAGAGACCTCCTAAATACTTTTTATGCTATTTCTAATTGCAATAGGTAGAATGTGTTTAATGCTTATATGTGTAACCTTTCAGTATGGACATATTATATCTACACCATAAGTCACTTCCATGGGGCATAAACCGTGTCGTAGATTCCGTCTGTGAACATTTTATCCAAAATATAACTCAAATAGCTTGCCTTATGACTAACAAATTTTTCACGAGTTGTTTGAATAGCCAAAACATAGTATCTTTGCAATTTGTCTATTTTTGCATCTCTGTCAAGCCATTATGGCGTTCACAAGTTGTTACCTTTGTCCTCAAAGCTTTTGTCTTTTTAATTTGGATTTTAACGCTTTAAGTCATGTCCCCATCTTTTCTCAACACACACATGACCACAACACATTCTAATTTTTCAATATTGACATATATCTCTGAGAGTTTAGATTCTAAAAACTGTTTTGTATGTTTGGGATATGAGTCAAAATACGTGGCATAATGTGTGCCTTGTAATGTCTGCGAGAGCGATGGAAGATACAAAATAAAAAAAGAAGTACACCTCTTCAACTTCCATTCCCATACTATTTACAATGTAACTTTCGAACACTCATCGGTATGTACATTGCTGTTAAAAATTACATGAGCATTTCTGCGACAATATTTCCGAGTATCAACAACTTTCCCAGTGTCCAAAATCAACTGCGGTAATAAATCCATTTATATAAGTATGGCTCCTTTTTTTTGCCAGGTACCATCTTCGATAGCCACAGGTACATTTTGGCATCTATTATTAAATGATATTGTTTCGGCGGCAGCTAATACTTCATAGACAATTTTAGTTACTTTCTCTGTCGCGTTATTTTAATGTATGCATGGAATCGTAAAAACCACTTTAGTGTGGTGACAAATTCATGACTCGAAAAATATTTTTGAAACTCTTCTTTTTAATAGATCTCATACCATATGAAAGTCTATTGTTCACTTCACATAATTTTGTATCTTTTTGATTAACTACTGTTTTAGTAAACCTGGTATTAAAAATGTTGAATAAGACCACAAAAGTCTGGCACATATTAACAATTTTGTAGCCTTAAATTTATGTGAATACCTTGGTTTTACATTTATTTATGTTATTAATGTTGTTTCAAAGCACAAGAAAACAGTACAATGTCAGTCATTTCACAGAAACATTCAAATGAATCAAAAATAAACATAATCTTTATTAAACTTACCTAACTGGTTTTAAAGCTGAATTATTTTTGTTGAAATCGTCGACTGTTATGCAGCGATTTAATTCATCAAAGTTTGGGTTTTTGTATATATTTTCAAACTTTCGTTTTAAAACGTTTATTATTTAACCAAGTTTTAAAACGTTTTTTAAACTTTATTTACCGTTATTGTTTTGATGGAAAACACTATTTCACACGATAGCAGAAATTCGTTGTATTTAATGAGATAAAAATATATAGCAAGCGGTTACCAAAAAAGTAAATAAACAGCTACAAACTATTCACTTCACTTCTTTCCTGAATAGAGCTGCTGATCAAAATAAATTCTTTTTGATTAATTTAAACTATTTGATAAGGCTGAAAAAGTAGCATGTGTCTTTTGAACTTTGATTTGAAGAGGCGTGGCAGTCAGATGTTTTAGGGTTTGACAAATGTAAACAACTTTTTAAAAAAAATATTAAAAATACTTCTAATTCAACTAGAACAAAAATTTAAATTGCATTAGAAAGAAAATAAATGGTATTTTATTTTTCAATCAAAATTGAAAAATCGATTTTTAATTCGATTTTCGTGAAGTGACCCCCTTAAATTTTGTCACTGAAGTACAGCACATTTAGTTGGAAAAGGAAATATTTTGTTGAATAAACATTTTGCCCATTAGAACTACTTTAAAACTGATTGAATGAACTTTTTTGAGTTAACATCTTCGTTAAATTGTTTAAATAATTAAAATGAATGCGCTATTTATAAATATTTTGAAAAGTAAATTTGTACTACTTACGACCGCCTTATTTTAGCAAATATTTGACAATCCTATTTACTCTATTAAATGTAAAAAGTGGCCCATATTTGGGCGGCAATATATTTGAAGAAATGGCAAGTAAAATTTGATATTGTATTAGAAGATTTATTTTAAAAAAGATGTTATTTTGATTAAAATGCCCGAAAGGAATGAAAAATGTATGTACTTAGTAAAACGAATAAAATTGTATATATTTTGTGAACATTGTCTACCATTTATTTATTGTCTTATAGGAAACATATTTTGGTTTCCTTCTCCATGAAAAAAATGAAAAAAGATAAATAAAATAAATTTTTATAAATTAGTATAAATTTGTTCTATACATCATAAAGTTAAGCAAAATGTAGTATTTAAATTGGGTATTATCAAACATTTTTCTTTAAAAAAAACAACTGAGCATGCACTAAATTTTGGGCAAGATTTCAATATGCTCATTTTCTGTAATATTTCTGCATATCGAAAAAAGAAATTCAGTTTTTATAGAGATGCTTATTCGTTCTATAAATGTCTACTCTAAAATACGAATTCTTTTCGAGGCCTATTATTAAGAAACGGTTAACGACAATTGTTACCAATGTCTTCTCTTTCCACACTTTTCTCAAAAAACATTATAATTCAGAAATTGCCAACAATTATTGTCGTCAGACATTTATATATCAATTTACTTTACAAAAATTTTAAATATGCTGGTACAAATTTTTATTTAAAATAATGAGGTATGTAGATCGAAAAATTTATTAACATAAGACTCTGCGAAAAAAGACTCACATAAAACGTACCTAAATTGTGTAGATGATTGAAACAATTACAACCTGTCATGTTGTGATTATACCTACCTCCATTTGCCTTTGACCGCAAAGCAACTATCACCATTATGTACTTTTTTCAATTATTTTATGTTCTAGTTGTGTTGAAATACTACGTGAAATTAATGGAACTCCTTTATTTTTACAATTATCTGGAAAACAGAGAATCATGTATACAGTACTAAACTTTCTACTAAAATATTAAAGAATACTGTCATCCACATTATCTTCCCTAACTTTCCTTATTGGCAGAAAAGGTAGGCACTATACAAAAAAATCAACCCTGTTAAAATATACTAAGCCTGAACAGTTGTATTCCTGTGGATCCTATCTTACTGTGATTTATCACTAATTAAGTATATATTTGTTAAATTATATTAACTTATGAAATCATGGAGGATTTAGGGATTATATACATATGAGTATGTATATCAGTGAAAGTACACTAAGATGGAATTTGTTTATAGTAGTGTTTCTCAAACTGTGGGGCACGTCCTCTTTGGGAGGCGTGACAACTCTACTAGGGGGGTGCGAGCATATTGAAAAGTCAAAAACAAATGATTATTTAAAAAAATTATTAAATTTCTGAAAGTAAACTAGCAAAATATATTCTGACATAGTAAAAAATAAAATACACGTTTATACTGATATATTGCACTTACAAATGTATCAGGTGCTACAGAATGTATTTTATAATTGATATAACAATACTAAGTTAAGAACAAGTTTAATAATTACCAATGATCCCATGAGATTCTAATATATAAAATCACATACAAAAATCGACACTTAAATAGACATCTTGTACGGTTTATACTTAATTTCTTAACCATCGAATTAAAGTTACGCTATTGGCTTCCCAATGCCAACCGTTTTCCAGTAGGTGCGTGTATGTGATGGATTGGGGGAATAAAGAAGCAAAAATTATGTCTAAAATATGTAAATCCTTTGCAAACACTGTCAATGTCTTTTTATTGCATTCCAAAACCGTCGGAATAATTTTATGGAAAGCAGTGCACAGAAAAGATCGTACTTTGGAAAGACGTATATATACGTCCGAGAAATTAACGCTTTGACTGAGTGAGACGTTTGTATACGTCGGTGCCCTTAAGAGGTTAAAGTCATATCATAGTTTTAGTGGCAAAGTTTATTGAATTCAATACATTGTTATTGTATGAGGGGGGCACGATGAAAATTGTGATTGGATACTGGGTCGTGAAAATTGAAACTTTGAGAAGCACTGGCTTATAGAAATGAAATTCAGGCAAAGCAATTGTCTAAGAAACAAAATATACATAAGGCTAGAGGTTAAGTTATATGCAAGAAAAGCCTGTTTATATAAAGAATAGGTACGCAGAAATAACCACTGTAAAATATTAAGATTTTGAATGCAAACCTTAATACACACACGCATTTTGTTATGCAGGTGTTTCGTGTCATTTTGTGGGTAGCCGGTCCAAATCTGTGGTACTTGATGATTCCAATCAGCATTTTTGTAGTTTGTTACAGATGACGTTGAATTTGCCATGAAGTGAGATCGAATATGTGTTCGATGTGAGGAAGTTTGGGTAATCACGCAGGCCAATGTGGATATCGACACAATTTAGAGCAGTGATTTCCAAACTATCAGTCGAGAGAGCTACTTGTAGCCAATGGGAGTTTTTCAAGCAGATAGTGCAAACGTTTTGATGGGAGTTTTATAAAGATTGATGATAAGGATCAATCTTCTTATTCGATGGAACATTTTGATTTTCAATAAAATAATGTTATAGTGGAGTTGATATTAATTTTAAAGTACTTACTTATCCATAAAACTACTTTCTTGAAGCTCAGAAAATATTTGGCCTTTTGTACCTAAAGAAAATTATCCAATTTCGGTACATGTCAGTCTGTAAGTGAAAGAAATGTTCAGATTTTCCTCATTTTGTGGAATTCCTTTTTCCAATATGAAATTTATTAAAATTAAGAATAGAGACACATAAACATTTTGACAACTTTATTTATATAGCGACCACTTCCTACTCTCTCAATATATAAAAAAAGTCTATTTTTTGATAAAACAAAAAGTACTTAATCCTTCTCATCAAAGTTAAGAAGCTGGATAAAAAACTTTGTTATTATATTTGTCATATAATACTAATTACATATCAACTTCTTTCTTTTGTTCAATTTAATTTCAAATACTTTTTTTTGTATCCAGTTTCATTAATTAAACTCCATACTTACTAGAGATGTAAGTTAACAGGCAATAAGCAAAGGTGAGGCATTTCTGTCAAATTAAGAAATTTTCTGGTAAAGAAAAGGTTGTTTTGTACCAAGCGACATCCCTTTCTTAATGAGACAATTTCTTGACCTTTCCTGCCACCATAACTCGATCACGACGTACGAGATTCTCTGAAATCGCCTAATTTAAATTCAAATCTTTCATATTGTGCCTTCAACAACATTCCGTTGAAAGGATTCGCATCCAGTTATTCTCAATCTCTAGGAAGCATATAAAATTTGAACAAAGGAATTGCCTTCATACAAGTAAGCGCACGTGGCAGTATCTGCACTTCATCCTTTTCCAAGTCCCCTGTTAAAATCAGTAACCAACAACGTTTGTATAATGGAATAAGTTTGCAACATTTCAATTATGGGAAGAAATAAAATGGGAAATTGTTGAGAGACTTAAAGCAAGGTATTGCAAAGACCAACTTATTGGAGAATTTAATGAAACTCTTGGGGTCGTGTCCGCATCTTAGCCATAGATTGAATACTTTTGAAAGTGCACGAAATACCCATGAATACCTGTGTCGATCGATATACCATCTATTATAAAGAGGTGTAACAATATTGCTTCAAATTTCTCAGTGGTCTCCTGAATTTCATACAGTCACAAAAATCCATGTTTTATATTATATATTATTTGTTAAAAATGAATGAAAATTTAAAAATAAAATACTGCGTATATTTGCCCATGAAAAGTTTACATTTTTATTAGAGGTGACAAAGTGGCCGTGGTCGAAAACTTAAAAACGATTGTTCGTGATCACATCATTAATTCGAGCATGCTCCTCGTAAAGAGTAAAAATATAATAGAGGGAATTATACATGGAAGAACAATAAAAAATGCTATATAGAAACACCGTCACGTGTTTAGGCGAAGAGAAAAATGTTATTTGCAGTAATGACATTCTTCAGCGAATATTAATGCAGTTTTAGTAAAGTGCAAGATAACAAATACTGATCTTGTAGTTCTTGGAATCGCCAATAAATCTGTCATAATTCAAGGTATAAAGAATTAGTAATATACCAACCTAACGTTTTTAATTTCTTTAGAAAAAGCTAAATTGAGACGCGTTTCGAAATAAAAATTTATGAATTATGTGTTACAAACCTATCTATCTATATATTTATGTATCTATCTATCTATCTATATATATATATATCTATATTTCTCTATCTCTCTCCCTCTATATATATAAAGACAGAGAGAGGTATATATTCCTGTTGTAAAGTTATTATTCTAATAATTTCTATAAGATATTATTCTATGTACTTCTTTAGAACGCCACATATTCATAATTTTAAATTATTCAGTGACGAGTAAACAAGAAAAAAAACCAAGTACACTTTTGAAGCAAGATATAAATTCAATAAATATACCGAATATTTCAATAATAATTCACAATATTTCATTTTAATGGTAGCTTGTTTGGATAAGTATGATCATAAATATTGAGTATTATATGATAGAACCATAATGGTTATAATCTAAAATTTATTTTATGATTAAAAGCAAAGAATTAAGTTTATAGATTTACAATAATTCCTTTCGAAAATGAGACTTTAAGAAAAAGAGTGCACCGGAATCTAAAACTTAGAATTGTTATGCATGCAAAACACAATTCGGAACACTTAATATAGTTATTCAATGATATCTTAATCTTCGAAAGATATTCGCATAACTTTTTCGTAATTAAAACCAAACCTGCAAAGGTTTTTGAAAATAAAATTAGTAAGATAGTTCAACAAATGAATGAAAGGAATCATTTGTCAGAAACTATTCATCAAAGTTAAATATTGTAAAAAGAGCTATCGAATGATAGAAACACCACAATAGGATATTTCTTCTTTTTTCTTCTTTATCAAATTAGCGAAAGAGAGTTCTACGAAAAGCAGACAATGTTTGTTAGTCAAAAAATGTATGTTTGGGTTAACTGAAAATTTTTGAAAACTTCAGAAACCAATACACATGCGAGCTTCCATTTCGCAGAAATGTTTTGCATTACTCATTGCACATTTTCTAACTAATTCTTGTTTTTCATCGAAATCAATACTATTCTTTGTGGAAACACTAATGTAAATTTTGAACTTCATTTAACTGTGTGTGGGCACCCATTCTTCTTTGAATTTGAAAGTTATTGAAATGTAAACTTTATAGCGTTACAAAATTTATCTATACTTTAAATGCAACATGGATGTTTGTTTATTTATTATTTCGTTTAAGTTACAGTTTAAAATAAAGTGTGATGTATTTAACATAAACTAATAACAATTCATAAACATTTTAATTTATTTTATTTATTTATTTTTATTTTATTATTTTTATAAACTGTGCACAATAAAGTGCAAGTAATTCATTATTGGAAAACTACCTAACTATATCAATAAGTTTTGAAAAACAATATTGATATTTAAATACCATTGATTGAATTTAAAAAATTTGACGACACATTATTTATAAATCAATGTATACAATTTATAACTTAAAAAGTGACGAAAATAAACAGAGTTTTCCTAATTAGCGTATGCCGTTGTGCGCTTGGATATTTCAAGTTCACACTAGGACTTCCATGTGGAAGTGCATATGTACTAATATCTCGCAAATAGATTCTCGATCAGTATAAGTAAAGGCCATCATGTGATTAAAAATATACAATTAGAGTAAATAAATTCAGTCAGATGTATCATTGGATCCCTCGACATTTGTGTGGAAGTGATTCTACCATTCAAAAAGGTTGGAATGAATTGATGTACCATTGCGCACAGACCATCAAGAAATTAGCAGCTGGCTTAGAGGAAATACAGAACTAGAACAGGGAGTAATCGGTGTCATAGTTCTACATGCAACCTAATCAACAAATATATTTTTCACTGAGATAAAATTTTGCTACTTCGTGAAAAAGTAGCAGTGATTATTTTCAAGACTGACCCCAAGTGATTGCCAGTAATTCTACATCTAACTGATTGATTGATTGAATATTAACGTCGCACTGTTCAGCTACGCGAGGGCTTTTGGTGACGGACCACGTAATTTTGAACCATGGTAAGTGACGTGGACGACACCTGATCACAACACCTCCCTCTCCTAACTACCACCACACCAGCGGTGGGACGTTTCAGATCTCGACAGATTTAACGTGAATCGCTGCTTGCCCTACGGCGGGGTCTTTGTGTACTGGGACGAACTCGTGATAAGGCAAACCACGATCCGATACCTGCCACCGTTTCGGCTACCTTTCCACCTTCTACATCTGACGAAGGGTTCACCCGGTGTATAATGTTGCATGTATAATGATCATGGATTTTCGATATATTTCATTTTTTATTTTTGCAATTCTGTTCGATATATTTCCACTGTTTTTGCGGTCTTCGAAGGAACTCCATCGGTTGCTACAGGAATTAATTTTCACATTGTACTTTTGAAAGAGATCAAAAACACAACTAAACGCATTTTATTCCGTGCGGATGTTATCAATCGGTGATAGCTCTATTTCTCTAAAGAGGTCTGATCACCTCTTGACACTGGTGAAAAGCACATTGAATTAGTTGCACTAATATACATCGCTTTCGGCACAGGCAGTAGAAATGAATTCCAGAAGTAGAGGATTTTCTCTATATCAAGTTATCTTCATTTGTCGACCAAATCAATGATTATTTCCGCAATTTTACTTCAAATGAAGTTACTGTTTAAAAAAGGCCCACTACATTTCTTAGAAAAACAACTTTTGCTACTTCGAAGAGGCAATAATTTACACATTCATCGTGTTATATGTGTGGTTAGAGTGTTTAACTTTCAGAGTGGGCAGAATTTAGTAAATACCCATTTCCCAAAATGGAATTAAAATAACTTGCATTGTGAGAAAAGAATATCTAATGTGTAAAAAATTGTTTAAAGTGCTAAATATGTTTTTATATTATTTACAGTCATATAACAAGTTTAGTAGTAAATATTAACAATAAAAATTTACTTCACCTGGGAAAAAAAGTATTCAAGGAATAAGAAGTTGTGTTATTATACGTAATTGTTTTCTAATTGGAAATGGCAGTCCAATATGACTTCCTTGAGCAATCTAGTGTTAACACTAAAAATGGTTTCTTATTAGCACTGTTGCTTAACTTTATATTACTGTGTTGAAACATATATGTTTTGTCCCATATGGTTTCTTTTGTTTATCAAGTACATTGTTTTCCTTAATTTTCCTGTTTCTAAAAGGCAACTGAAATGCATTTGTTTGGGTGCATTATTAACACTAGAAAGTCCGGGATTTCAATTACCTTTAAACATCTACTAGTGTTTTTTCGACGCCCCAATACAAAATACGTAAAATAATTGTAATAACGAAACACAATTGCAAAACAACTGTTAAGTAGTGTTTAGGCTTAAGAATTTTTAGTATTATTTCCTGTAATTATTATATATTCTGGTCCTTTATATCTTAACAAACTGATGTTGATATTATGTTTCGCGAAGCTTGTTCGACCACTGCTTTGTCGTAAAACATTTCGACTCGTAATGTGCCAGGAACATAACCTTTATAAAATACCCATTCTGTGTCATCCCTAGCGACATGTATATCAGAATTTATTGGGATTTTATCAATTTCATCTGCACTTTCTTCAGATTTTTCGTAGACCCCTTTCATTCGATCTTATGTCAAATTCGGCATCTAAATTAGAGCAAGACAGTTCAGCTCCATCTGATTCATTTTCAGAAAGCTCTGGCAACAAATTAGCAATTTCATCAAGGCTTAGACATTTTTTGCAAGTAATCGTTTCAGGGTGTCTGCTCTACATAAGGTTCAAAAATCGAATGAATTTTTCTTAAATGAGCAGTTAAGCAAATGCTATGTAACGAAACACTTGGACACAAGAATTTTATTTTTACTGACTAATTTCCTCTGGGAGTCCAATATTACTTTATTCAAGGTCAAATGCATGTGCAATATTACTTCATAAATTTGTTTTACTAATTGTAACGTCTTAGTGCCCTATCTTTTGATGAACGGTATCTATTTATAATAATAAATTGCATTGGTGTCGAAAAAACACCAATGGACGTTCTAGGTATATATTTAGTTATAAAATCTCTCCTAATAAACCTAGAACCTGTGTAATTACTATAGAAAATGATTAAATGTCACGAAAACTTTCAAAATCCCTTCAAAAATGATTAAAGAAGAACAAACTAAACAGGCTCTGCTGGTTAATCGACACCAACGGACATTCTAGTGTTAACATATTCAATAATTTACTTTGCAAGGGGAAAAAATACAGTTGCGTTTTTCTTTGAAATGTTGGCGTTAATTTAGAAGTTTTAATTTATTTTGCTACCCAATCGGTGTTCATAAAGACCTAATAGATAAGAAAGACTGATACAAGTAACATTTGAAAAACTTTTCCAACATATTTGATCATTTAATAAATATATATATATATTTTTAATTATTTACAAGTACTACTAATTTTTCTTAAATATTACATTTTTTCTGCAAAGTCTTTTCTGCTGATTTGGCAAGTCATAAGCAGCTTACATGGTTGACATTCTTGATCTAAAGATATAGTAAAAATCGAATCCAAATTTATGAATTGTATTTTCTTCATAGCTGAAATAGCTGGAGTCTGAACATCAAATTTATAAATTTTAGTAATATATTATTTACTTTATCATAAGTCTACAGAACATTTGGTTATGATGTTTAGGATATTCAATGATATGGCATATTGCTTCATCATGTAATTTTGATTACTTTTAATGAACAATTTTTAAATTTTGACTCTTTTTCGATGCATATGGCTAGACATAGAGTGCATTTCTTTAATTGACATACTAATGGTCATTGAACAAAAGGATAATCTTACCATTTTCATTCATTTTTGTAAATACAAAATGTAAGTACAAGCACAATGGTATCAAATGATGTATAAATGTATTGTCAATTTTTTAGTTTATTATAATAACAAATCACTTTTCTTGCATTATTTATATAAAACCTCCAAACAACTTTTAAGGTTGTATAACTTGCAGTTATTATGGTAGAACATCATCATTATACACTCACTTCCAAAACTTAAGCACGGAGAGGAAAATGCTAATTTCCGGAAACCAATCAGAAAAAAAGTGGATCAATTCGCTGCAGGGTAAGGGGAAATATCAAATATGTTGGAAACAACAATCGTCTTTCATATAAAGTCTTATAGAATAGCTTTATAAAGGGTTACAAAAGTTGGTTGTAAGTGCTGAATGGGGTGTTTAAAAACATTCTACAATTTTTTTTTCAAGACAAAACGTGTTTCTATGATTTCCCCAAAAAAGAATGGAAGATTCGGTGCTCCCATTTGTGTGGGGCGCTTTAAAAAAGTAGGACAGTCGATAATTTGCTCTTTTTTCGGCGTTCATCATTTTTAATTTTCTTTTTAAAAAAAATTCCAAACCCCCAACAGTTGTCCGAAGGCCCTGGGGTCCCCCAAAAGGTTACAACCCCGCGGAAAATCGATATATTTTTTGTAGCCGCGGAATCAGGCGACCCCCCACGTGTGACATCTTGGTTTGGCGCCCTTGGAAAAGGCATATCTGCCGCTACTGTACCCGAAGATTACATCTGAATGGACGATCCCCTACCTCGAGTTTGTATTCCTCTATCCGCCCAATCAAGGGGGGGCACGATTAAAGTGGTACCGGGAACATGGAAATGGACTGTTTTCTGACTGGGGCAATGTCATGTTTACTGATAGTCAAGATTTGCTGTGGGTAATGCAAAATATAAGGATATGGCGTAAACACGGAACATGCAATCAGCCTCAAAACATCCCCAACACCCATTCCCAAACAAACTTTATGGGGTTGGCGGGGGTTTAATTAGGATCCGCGCCTGCCATCTTCAAACGGGGTTCTGTGACGGCTCTCGGTATTGGATAAGTCCTGGAACCCCATTGTGAAGTACGCTGCGCAGTTGGCCCACTTTTTTTTTTAATGAACAACCCGTCCCAATGGGGCCAAACGTCGATGACTCCTGGAAAAGAAAGATTGGGGTATGGCACGGCCAGCATATTCGCCTGACCAATCCCTTTAAAAACTTTGGAATGCTCTTGGCCGGGCGTACTTCACGTTTCCCCCCCCAGCCACTCTTTTGGGGGCTGGAAACTGCTCTAAAAAAAGAATGGCGATTCTTAAATTTTGCGGTGGTTGACCACCTAATTGAATCATGGTCAGAAATGTAAAAAGCATACAGATGAGGGGGATCACATACCCCATTTAATGTCCTTTTTCATTTTATGCTTTTTTTTTTTCATTTTTACATAATTCTGTTTAAGTCTCGTATGTCATTATGTGATAACACAAAATTTAATATTGTTTTTATTTCTGTAAATAATTATTGATTTTGCTTTATGTATAAATATACATGCTACTTTACGGCCAAATTGTGTGTCAATCAAAGCCGTATTTGTTGATTTTTTTGCATTTTACATCTTCGTTCTTAACTTTTGGAAGTGAGTGTATTACATGAAATGAACATAAGTGTTGTTTTTTTTTTTTTGAAAATGCATAATTCTTTCACACTTATCAAATAAATATTTCTATAAAATGGATATTTCCTATAACGATAAAAATCTAATTATTGAAACAGGTATGTTAAAACCTAAAGTTTACATTGGGATGATTATTTATCACATCTCTTGATATTTCAATCGATATTATTATTAGAGGAGCTTATTTATATTAAAATATGTAGATTTCTACATTCTGACCTGTAACCAGATTGTATTTTTTGTGATTAGTTTTTATTTAATTGATGTATCTGGAAAAAAGTATATACAGCAACATAGTATATGTTGACGTCATTTTTAATATAGTAAAATTAAGGTTTCAGAGACAAATAATTAATATCATTACTAAATATAATGTCTTGCCCATTACCAGACTTAAGTGGAACAGTTCTATTATCCATGTTTATGCAATTCATTATTCAAGATATAAAAAATAAATTTGATTAAGTATCATGTTAATCACATTCAACAGGTGTTTCTCTTTAGTTTTCCTCACATCCAACTGTACGAAAAATCCTTCATCGTACACAGATTTTTTAAAAAAATAAAAATTATTTCCAAATGTAAAATTGAGAGTTATACTGATGGAAGAAATTTTCATAGGTGGATCATCCCCAATTATTTCGCCACGTCAGAAGTCATTATTATCATCAGTCATCTATCAGTCAATATTTCATGAAGGAACTAATGAGGTATTTGCAATAATGAAGAGTTTACCTATTCACAACTATCATAGATCAATATTGAACCAAAGGCCTATCTGGCGTATTACACAGGTATTATTCATTAACGAATTTGAAGCTAATGATACCATTTTGACTAATATTCATTTATAAATGCATTATATCTCATAACGGTTGATTCTTTTTGCCTTAATATATAAATAATCAAATGATAGAATCATTTTGAGCAAAATATCTCAAAGATCATCAATTTTGTCTCGAAATACTTTAACTATACAGTCCAAAGACTTTCCTTCTTAAGGTGTAAGCTCCTTCTATACATAGTGAATCAATCTATTTAAAAGAATTTCTTAGGTTGTGTTCATCACACAGAGGTTCTTTCAAAGCAAAAGTACTGATTTTCTTACCAAAGAGTAGGCATTTCCCTAAAGTAATCATTTCATAATTCCTCTTTCACTTTTAACATAACAGAGTCAATAACTTCTGTACTGTGTAACAGAACAGCATTTTCACAGAACAATATGAAGCTCAATAGTCTGTCCAAAATTATAAGATATGTGTAAGAATTCAAGTACTCAAACTAAAATTAAACGTTGGGAAACATATATAGCTCAAATCTGATCTTCTTGACAAATTCTAAATACGCATTGTTGACTTCGCATGTCTTTCCACATCAGAATGCTAAAATTAAACAGAGCAAATCCCTACTGTTTATTCCTGTAGCTTTCAACTATGAGCATTCATTCAGAATTAACAATCTGGTTTGCTCTAAGAATTTCATATTTTGTAGAGGTAAATGTACAGATATTTGCAGCTACCATTCAACTAATTTTGTTGGAGTGAACAAAAGTAAACAAACGTGCTGAACTATCAGCTCTTATTGACAGTTGTTTTAACAGCGAAGAAACTGCTATGGGTCTAATCAAGCAACATATTAGAAATTCAACCCTCTTATAGTAATACATATGTGTAGAACATGGTAATAGGACAGATATGTTTCATTTCTAGCTTGATTTAAATTCAATGCACATGAATTATGAAGAGATTCACATGGTTATAATTTCAGTACTGATGTGTTTAAATTATTTCCAATTTCCTCAAATCCAATTGTTTTGACTTTTCTCATACACACACTCTAAATATTTTCTCATTGAATTTTGCTCACATATCTTCTTGATATATACTATAGCAAATTGTCTTGTAAAATGGCTGTTCACATTCGAGTATTCCATTTTTCAATATTTTATAGAAGAGTGGACTATAACATTTATTTGTGACTTGTGTTGCGCATATGAACGCCTGGTGAGAGGGGTTTAGGAGCTACATTGGACAGTTATTAAGTCTTTAACAGGACATATGCATAGAATAACAGAAAAAGAATTATTACATAAATAATTACGAATAAAAGCAGCGACGTATATGAAGGCATATTTATATACATATAGGCTAATTCTCTACAAACAAGATATAACATCCAAACAATAACATTAGACAAACACATAGACAGCAGGAAAATCACACAATGAAGGACAAAATATATATATCCAAGTAATAACAAATATTTCAAGCAAACACTCAGAAAGAAAATATAGGTGGAACAAAAACCAAAAACAACTTTAGTTCGGATTCTTGTATAGTAGGTTGAGGAAAGTGTTTGTGACAGGATTAAGCCAGGTTGAAAACACTAGCTAACTTTCCTACTTCTGTTTATAGCTCTGAGAAAAGATTCAAATAATTTCAAACTGCCCAAATATGCTATATGTCATATAAAAATACTAAAAATATTATAAAAAGTGCAGAATGAAAGCAAGGACAAATAACAGGAAGTGCCAGGAACACATTACAAATTCTACAACACTACTGCAGAAGCATTTAAAGTTATCTGAATTGAATAATTAGAATTTAATTGAGACGTTCTGGCAATCCATTATCACTCAATTAAGTATGTAGTTAAAGTCTTTAATAATTTTAAAAACTTGGATGGATTCCATATATTTTTAAATTTTATTTTTGCATACGGTTAACAATAATAATTTTCATGAACAGTCTTTAAAATCATTATTTTAGTGGACTATAATTAGCCTCTTGTGTAAACATCAATATAAATTATGAAAAAAAATTAAATCAAATAGCTTTAAAAAGTTTGAAAAAAAAAAACCCAGCAGATTTTTGTATGAATAAATTTAAATAATGAGGATACAAAATAATGCCCGGTTTACATTCACTATTCTGGAAAAAAATGATGACGATATAAATAATACAAAGACTTTAAAAAGATCTCGATATGAATTTCTTGATAAAAAGGTTTCAAATAAATTGTCTAAACAAATGTTTTTATGGTTAGTCTTTGTTTATAATGATTTCTAATATAATTGTATTGTAGTGAAAGTCTGTGATTTTTGATTTAAAGTATATAGCCATTATAAAAAAAATGCTGCAGTCTCTTTGTCTCTCAATGAATACTATGTAAAATTTTACATAAATTTTAATTTCTTTTGAACATTTGGATGATAAAGTTAATTTAATAAATTTTCCTACATAAAAAATTAATCTGAATTTATTTTAAAATATTTTAATTATGTTTAAACTCATTATTTCTATTACAGTTGAAATAAATGTATTTTATTTTAGCTAATTAACCAAACATTTATTTCACTTAAAATTACCACGTTTTCATTATTCACGCATTATTTTAAAAATAAGTGAAATATATCAGATATATATAAAGAAAATTATCATTAATTATAATAAGCTTTAACTGTTGTTTATGATTTCATTTTAATAAATATTGAAATAAAATAATTTGCCCATTATATTTTTCTATTTTGCATGTTTCAACCTTTTTTTTAATCTTTTATAATTGTTTTATATTTTTAACGTTTCCTTTGTATTTAAATTTTGAGGATATAATACAATTGTATCGGTTTTAAATAAATTATGTACTCATTACTTAATAATAAATGATTTTTTAGCCACATTTAGAAAACTTTTTTAAGTTTTCTTTACTATATTGTGCATGTACTTACGATCAATTTAAATTAAATTTTTCAAGAATAAAAATAAATTTTATTTATTTATAGCTAACCACATGTAATTAATTTATTACCTTGGAATTGATAACTATCATTTGAAATGAAAATTTTAGTTTTTTTGTTTTCGTATGCTTTTAAATTTAGGGGCATTTCCAAAGAAATTAAATTTTATCTAATATTTTTTTTTCGTTTTGTTGATAACTAAAAAATGAAGAATGTATTTAAAATCTCTATGTCATTAAGTTTCAATTAAAAATGTTCAACTTTTTTTAAATATATATTTATCTTTTTAAATAATTTACAAATCTTTCGTGGACTTGAAATGAGAAAAAAAAACCCTTAAAGTTTATGCATTTGATAAAAATAGCGAAAGAAACAGTGATGAGTTTTTAAAACCATAATAATTATGAGTAATGCATGATCTTTGAAATGATTCTGAAAGCAAGCGTTACAAAGTACTTCAATCAAGAGAAAAAAAATTATATGTGAGCTTTGAAAAAAATACGTTTTAAAGGGAAA
>BMAV01010274.1:0-14531 GCA_019973955.1 Trichonephila inaurata madagascariensis
GCCGCATGAGCTGCTGTACCCCAACTATACATCCAAAGCCTATTTGATTCTATGATGAGGCGTATGGCAGCGATTATAGCCAACAATGGTGGCTACACTAACTAATGATTTTGTCATCATCTACACGTCACAGCAGGCTGTAATTTTAATTATTTGATCTTTGTACAACATGTTATCTGCCAAATAAATTTCATTATCATATGTGAAATTATTTGGCAGATAACGTATTCACTGGTCCTTCTTGGTGTAGCATTTTGTGTGGGCAGCAGTTTATTATTTTAATTCTTACGAAGCACATTCAAGAATCCCACTTTTATCCACAGGTGTGTTTCCATTATTTTAATAACCATCTGTATTTTCTTTTCACAATCTTTGTTACTGTATAAATGAAACCTAGTTTGTTCTAAATTGCTTAAGTATAGTTATAAACAAAACTATACAGCGTAAATTAATCAGATATAACCTTGGACTGCAGACTTTCCACCCAAGTAGGGAAACATAAGCTCTGTTTCAAAAAGAACACTGTTAATTTAGAAATCCTTCGCTTCATAAACTTATGTTTTTCCTTCGAACGTTTTAAATTTTTTGAGACTAGAAACTCCTGTAAGTAATTGAAATACATGACATTTGGCTGTTTCAATCTCAGTGTTATTAAACAAAAAGATGACAGTTCTGAAAGATAGCTGAGTAAGAGATATATTTTGATTAAAATCAAAATTATTAGAGAAGAGTATAATTTGTTTACATTTTGCATTCGTAAGTCATATACAGTCTTCTTGAATTTGGATCGAAAATTCAAACATCATCCAGTTTTTTAAATTTACTTCATTACATTTTATGTTTCTCTACGAAAGAAATTTGTTTTTGAAGGCTGGATCATATGTTATTATTATGAATAAAACATGATACTGAGCCTTTGTATTTCAAGTGTTTGGTAGTAATCAATACTCAGAATTAATTAAACCAGCGGTATGCGGAAAGTTACTGAGAAGAGATTGATTCTTACAAAATGTTTGTTATGAAATATTGAAACCATATTTTATAAGATATTTCAAAAAAAATTTAAAATTATTACATTTGTGTAATTAATTTTAAAAGGAACATATCAATATTTTATTTAATTGCTCTCTTTCAAGGCACAAGTGTGGCGATATTCCAACATTGCATATTAACATTACATTGTATATCAAAAGAATCTTTAACAAAAGTTGATTCTTTACACAATTGGCATTCAATATAAAATTGTTGCATCCTCTAATCTTGACAAAACCACAGCTCGTTCCAAAATTGTTCTTTTTTTAATAGACTACATATTGGCATACAGGCCTTTGCAGATACGGCAAGTACCCAATACGAAAATAATTTCATGACAGCACCATCTAGTGGTGGCTCTCACTACAAAATTTGGACACAAATTAATTTTAATTCAAGCTCTTGCCATGATTTAATTTTGCCAAGTCAAATTGATACTCAATGGATTTTTTATATGCCACATAATTATATGACATGCGTGCCATTGATCGCTTCGATAGATTTTCGCATCTAGAAAATCTATTGATTCCAGCCTTGATCTAGCCCGCAACCTTAGGCTTACGAAGCGGAAATGCCATAATTTTAGCCTTAATAAACAGACATAGAGAATTCCCACAATTCTATAACTAAATAGAGTAATCCTGATAAAGAATCTCCTAAATAAGCCAGTACAAATACTCCTCTCTCTCTTTCTCTCTCTCTCTCTCTACATATGTAGAAGGAAAAGCAAATCACTCTTCCCTATCACGAAATCTCCGAAAATAATGGACGTCCAGACTTGAAATTTGGTAGGTATGTTTTTTTTTGTAGAGATCCACTAAGAGAGGGTTTTACGGAAATTCATTTCTAAGGACACAGAATTGAAATAATGGAAAAAAGATTCCCGTTTTTGAACTATGACACCTACAGACTTTGAAATTTAGATGGCGTGTTTGTTTCATTGAGTTGAAATCCACTAAGAGCGGGATTTTCTTGGTAATCGACTCCCAGGAGGATTTATGAGGCAATAAATGATAAATATTCTTCCTTTTAGAAATTCAAGTCTTGTCCTTTTTAAATCGAGAAGTGAGAGCTATATAAAAATGGTTTTGAATATAATCGAAGGCTTAATGCTATGACTAAGATATCTCAAAAACTTTTAAACAATATATAGTCGTATAGCATCATGAAATACCCATTAAAACGGATTTAGTATATATATACGTATTTCCACTTACGATTAACGGTTACATTAGTTACAATGGCTGGCATGTGATATATTATTATTATTAGTGAATTATACAGTCGGCTGGATGGCGTACTTAGTTAGGCGTTGGCCTTATGCACTCAAGTTTGCAAGTTCGAACTCGACTCAAGTAGGTGGATTTTTATGATGCAAAAAATCGACAGCATCCATGTCGTATTACTATGCAGCATGTTAAAGATCCCTGGTGTGCCTGTTTGGCTTGGGTGTTCCAGTAAAATTTCACATCGTCAGATCTCAGGTGTCTCGCTCTGGGGAGGAAACAGGGAGTCAAAATTATATTGTGACAACTGGTATCTCCCTATATGATACCACACTAAAAAGTGATACCAGCTCTCAGGGAATGTATTAAGTCTTCAATGGTGATTACCAATCCACAGCTTCATTTCAAAAAAGAGAAAGAGAATAATATATTATTAGTAGTAAAAACTATATATATATAAAGCAGTTTTAAAATATTTTATCTATATTATCAGACGAAAATATTTGGAAATTTCATCATTCATAAATTTTACTTTTTATATAATATTGATTACTCTAGCTTTGTAAAAAAGTCTTCTTTATACATTCAATACCTTCTAGTGAATCTCGTGAAAAAATATATTAAGACAATTTTTATTATAATAAATTGAACAGTAAATGTGTTTCTTGTGATACTTTAGTCTTTTTTTTTTTTTTTTTGTTTCATCTGTTTTTTATATTTATAAATTATTCTGCATAAATCATTTTTTAAGACGCTAATTTCCACTCTATAGATAAAAGACAAAAGCAGCGGTTGATAGTTCATTACTTTTAACTGCTATTTCATTTCAACGCAGCATATAATTTAAAATTTTAAATTCGTAAAAGGGATATTCAAATGTGTTTTACATAAATATCTATCAAAAGATTTACTATTATTTTCTTACAACCCACGCTATGTCTGGTTTATTTTCATGTATAACCAGAAGAACTGATTCATAAACTGTGTGTGTTTGCATAAAATAAGTCAATATATAGTTCCCTAAAGATAGAAATTTTAAATGTTGAATCATTTCACTTGAATTCACTCTAAGAAATGAAACGAGACGGATAAACAATGGAATGGTTTTGCTTTTTAATATGGATGAAATAATAGGAGGAGAACATTTTAAAATAGAAGGGGTGTAAATAATTAAATATCTTTAATAAATTTTGGAATTTTCATCATGCGCACAAAGTTGTATTAACGTAAATAGCTTCAAGTAAGCTAAATTATGGTGCTAACAGATACACTAATTAACTTAGTTAACACTTAATTATCTTCTAAACAAGTAATATAAAAAAAAATTTTAAATCAATTCCTACTTAGGTCACCAAAGAAAAATTCTATTGTAGTTATTTTTTATTACATAGTTACAATTAATGTAATAAAAAATATGCATAAATATATGACAGAATCACAATATTAAGTTGCAAAATAAAAACCAATTTTCCATTTTCCTTTCTATATAGGGTGTTGGACTATTTTATTTATTTTTTTTTGTAACTATTTATTCACGAATTAAATTTAACAATTCTAATAAAATATATAGTACAGTAAAAAAAATCACATTCACAGAAATTAGACTATCCCAGGTGGAATTCGAACCCGCGACCTTTGGATTAAAAATTCAAACCCCTATCCATTGCGCTACAAGGACACAAGGAACGCGTTTCCTTTCTATATAGACTGTTGGACTACTATTTTTGTTTACTACTATTTATTCATTTTTTAAATTAATTTAATAAAATAATATTGAAAAACTGTATTAACATCAAGTGTTATCCACTACAAGTTTAAAAAAGTGTATTTGAAATTGAATGGATGAATAGAAAGTATTTTATTAAAGATCGAAAATTTGAGAAATATATATATATATATATGTGTATAGGGAAAGAGTGAACTAATAGTAGAGAGAAATCGAAAATGATTTTTTTCTATTGCAGAATTTGTTATTTAGTCTTTATTCACATCCTTATCTTATTAACTGCCAAATTACTTTGATGATTTGGAAACATAAATTGTCAATTTTTTTTATTACAAAAAGGAAATGTTTAGTACAAAATAAAATATACTCAGCAATTAAAAATTGAGGTTTTGAATTACCAGCTCAAAAATTTTTAAAGTTTTGTAGGGACTGCATGTTCGCTTGAGGGGGTTGCCACACAGCGTGGCAGTGATACAGTTCGTTTCTAGTGTTGCATTATTTTGTTAAACAAAAAAAAAGAATACGCGTTAGTAATACAGTTTTATGTGGTATAATTGGCAACACTTTTCCAAGCACAAAAAAACTATGCAATTATCTCACCAGAATCGTATTACCTTCTTCATCTTTTTTCCATTTGCATCCTTTTTCAACAACAAACTTCACATTGTCTTGAAAGCTCCCATTTCGCAGAAATAGAAGGAATGTGGGATATCCCTTTAAGACCCAACCCGCGTGATCGTGCGGGTTAGATATTCTTATACATTTTTGTTTCTGGAATAGAGTCGTAGGGCTGCGGTAACTCAGTAGTCAAGGTATCGGATCATGGCAGACATGTCATGAGTTCGAGCCCAGTACCACTAAAGACCCGCCGTGTAGGGCATCGATGCACGTTAAATCTGTCGAGAGATGAAACGTCCTCCCGTTAGTGTGATGTGGTAGTTAGGGTAGGGGGTGCAAGCTAAGGTGTCGTCCACGTCACTTGACCATGGTTCAAAATTAAGTGGTCCGTCGCCAAAAGCCCTCGTGTATCTGTGCGACGTTAATATTCACTCACTCACTCTGGAATAGTCGTATGTAAGAAAATCACGAATCTAACGATTGAGCCGGTTTGTTGAAAGTGTAAAGTGGTCCATATTTTACTTTCAGAGCTTGCAAATCTAGCTTTGTTTTCAAATACAACGAAAACACGTCTTCTTTTTATTTTTCATAAAAAGGTAACTACAAATATATTTCTAATTGCTTAGGTACAAATTTTTTTATTAATGTTCAAATAATTGTAAAATAGAAAAAAAATATTAACTATACTCTATATTAATGTGTCTTGTAGGACTCGGGATTTCGTTAATTATTTATTTAATTATTTCTTCTGGCACAGAGGCAACAATAATTTTTGTACCGATTTATTTTTATCCAATCGAATACTTTGAAAAGGTATCGTATGATTTTATATTTATTGTAGTATTAGTTATTTAAAATGTTACATAGTTTGATTTGTTAAAAAAAACGATGGAAGAAAATTTTGTATTGTCTGTTTGGAATTGAACAACTTTGGAATCAGTAAATATATTATAATTATTCATTTTAAATCTGATTGAATAAAAATTTTAATAACCAAGACAGAAATTCAGGAAATGCAACAGAACTTTTGTTTATTATTACCTTACAATAAAAGAACAACATACATTTTATCTTTCAGTTCTATATTCATTTTATTTTACTGTTACACAGGTTCTATAGTAATAACGAAATATCGCGGTGAATATGACAGACACAAAATGTGAAAGAAACAGTAATTTTCAGAATCAAAATTCCAAAGACTTTTTGAGTACGGCATAGCAACGTTTCTTTATCTTGTCGAGATCTTTATTATTTCCGGTGAACAGTTGAATGTTTCAAAAAGAAGAGAAGCAACTCATCAAAGAATATTTCATACAGAGGAAGCGTAACCATAACAACAAAAATTTCCAAAATTCATGCAGAGAATTCTTTTAGTTTCTGATCCATAAAATAAAACTTCCTTTCAGGTTTTAAAACTAATATCTTGATATTGGAAATGTCTTCAATTTTTTTAGAATGTACCATATTATTTCTAAAAGGATTTTATATATAAACATTTATATTTTCGTCTTCCTTATATTCAACCAAAAACGATGCTCTCAATAATAAGGACAGATCTAGATCCTGACGGACATTCAGGAGTTAAATCCATTATTTGAATCTTGAGAATTGGCCAAAGATAATGGACAGTACTGGTCTGAATATTATTTCCAAATTGGCTAGGCTTGGACAAAGGAAACAACTGTTTTTCCAGTGGATACCGTCACATGTGAGTGTGCATTGGAACGTTGGAACGAGACCTCTAATGAGCTGGCTGTTAGAGGGGGGAGATCCTCCTGACCCCAGTTCCTCTGTCTTAAGCCATTCTGAAATTCATTCCCCCTATAGTATGCTTCTCAAACTTTCTATACTTACGAACCAATTTTCATCTTCGCGCCCCCCTTTATATAATTACAATGTATTGAATTCACTAATAATATACTTTCACGTAAAGCTACAATGCTACTCTAATTATAAACCATACAAATTACTTATTAAGATAAATGTTAAATTTTATATATAATTTTATGGCATGCCCATAGGATCACTGGTAATTATTAAACTTGTTCTTAACTTAGTACTGTTAAATTAATTATGGAACACATTGTGCAGTACTGATACATTTTATAAGTGTATTATATCAATGTAAATATGCATTTTATTTTTTATTATGTCAGAACGATAATTTTTTTTTTGCTTGCTTTCAGTAAATTAATATTTTTTTAAAAAAAATTAATCTTTTATTTTCGACTTTCTGATAAGCTCGCGCTCCCCTCGTAGGGTTATCACGCCCCCTGGGGGGCGCCCCACAGTTTGAGAAGCCCTGCTCTATAGAGTTAAAATGAATCTGACTTGGCGAAGCCCTCCTGCTCACCACTGGTACGCAGCTAAGAGTCCTGGCCTATCTCTCCAGTGCAGGAGATCCATGGCTCTTCATACGGCCATGGTGCGCTTTAGAAGCGGTCACCTGCGTGGTATAAACTTTGAGCTGCGGGTTAAGTCTTTCTATACCTGTCCTTGCTTCCTCTCTTCTCATCTTCTGCACTTCAGGGCATATCCTTGGGACAACTGTTTGATGAGCAGGATCTGGCGTGTGACATTCTTTTGCGGAAAGGTCAAATGGACTAGGTGTGGGCTTTCCTGCTCCAAGGGGATTTTAAACAGCAACAACCGAAGACTTAAAGTTGAAAACTATATTTTCTAGTCTAACAAATTAGGCAACAAACTTCAATAAAAGATTTTTAAAAAAATTGCGATATTTCACTATGATCTATTAATATAATTATAATAACGAATTAGGGATAAATTTCAGATAATTTAATTTTCAACATAATTTAATAAGAAATTAGAAAACAAATAAACATAATTTCACTTAAAAAAACCCATATTTCAATAAATAATTTATCTCATCTTACAATCTTCTAATAGAAAAAAAATGCATTAGTTTTAGACTTTGCACATAACTCAGTTTTTTTACCTTGATTCTCAGAAAATTATAATTACATTGGAAATTTGAGCAACAAAGTAATATGAGCAATGACAGATCACTCTAAAGTTTTTAAAAGCATTTTATTACAGAGTTGACAAATATAACATTTTAGGTATCCGACTACGTTCGGAACCGTGATTTTGCAAAAGCGTATAAATGGATAATATTTATGATATTTAGTGTCACTTAGATTAGAAAATGTATATAAAATTGTCTTAAGAATATTATTACAGTAAAAAATTATTTAAGTACAATATTTTGACAAAAAATGAACATAGAATGACCCATTTTTAAAATATTCTCCTTTTGTGAAAATGCTTCTATTGTAGTGATATTTCGCATGCATATAGCTCAGACCTTTGTACAGACTCAACTAGAATTTTTCAAATATATAAATTAGAAGTGGGTTTATCCATGTTTTGCAACAACAAAGGGGAGAAATTTTAAGAAAAAAACACCGATAATTATTTCAATTGATTGTAACTCTGAAAATAATGTGAATTTTTCATAAATCATAGTTCAGACTCTGTGGAGAAGTCTTTACTTTTACTAAGCAAAATATTATTATTTTAGAAGCATTTTTATAAAAGGAGAACGTTTTTAACAAAGGTTATTTTAAGTTAATCTTTTGCCAAAATATTGTATTTAAATAATTTTTTTTATCAAAATGTCCTTAAAACAATTTTATACATATATTTTAAACTAAGTGACACTAAATATCCTGAAAAGTATCCATTTATGTTCTTTTTTAAAAACACGGTTCCGAACGTAGTCGGATACCTTAAGGATAGGTGTTACTATTGTCCAAGAATGGGCATTAAGTCGATCACGATCTACCGGCGGACCACCAAGACATTTTGGAGTGACCACTTTTACTAAGACCTAAAAAATACATATTAGAAGAAACATATTTATGGAACATCGACGCCAGCTGGACAGGAAAATCGGCTTTTCACAATCGATTCGACTATTTTTAATTAAGCAAATGATTTGATAAATGCTTAGGCAACACATCTACCTTCTTTCGAAGCATACGATGATGCCTAACACGTTCACTGCAGCCGTAGGGGGGGGGATTAATTTTTCCGCACACGCCAACTTAAGGGGAGAATAAATGTTGAGGATCAGCCCTTCCCTTGATAACTCGGATTGGCTACTGAGACATGATCCAACACCTTGCGCTTCCACGGAAATGGGTTCTCGTGTTGATGTCATGTCCCGTGATAGCGCGGAACGAGGCAGCGAACAAATTAAGTACATTCGTTGGTTTCAGATTCATTGGTCCAGGTATATTCTCTGCATGCTATATTGAATACGTCTACGCTGCACTTTCTAGTAGTAATTTGTCATATTTTTAAAGAGAGGTACTGTGTCAAAAACAAGTGTTAAGCAAAGAAAACATACAATATTATTATTACAGAATGGCCACACCTACGCTGCTGGGTGGACCGCATCACCTTAAAAACATTAGAAGTAGCCCGTACCCTGGAAAAGTCACCCCATCCATCATACAGTCCCTTCATCCTCTTAAGAATAAACAAATAGCGTTCTTCAGCTAATTTCCGAATCTACTTTTACTGCATTCATCAGAATTTTGTATGTTGCTTGAACTTTGAAGGAAGATATATTAGATTTTCTTTTCATATCAGATAATTTTATAGCATACCAATGATTTTTATTTACTATAAAATATATTGCAATCCAAGAACATAAAATAATTCACTAAAACAATTTGAAATGGCCATTTCTTGTAAAGTCTTAAAATTAAGTGCAAGCTCATATTAGAATATGAATGTTTCTTTGTGTTTATTGTATCTTTTAAACGGACAAATAACAGGGAGAAAAAGATACCTTATTGAATAAATATGGTTATTGAATTAGTAACGAACAAAAAGATAAAATCTTGGCACATATAAAAATGGGCTTATATTCATTAAAATATTCGATAAATGTGCTTTTCCTATTTGCTAACAATCACCTTATTTTTACTTTTAATAAAAAAATTTCAAATATATTTTACAGTTAGAAAATAATATTTATACAAAAAATGTTATTAAATTATTAAATTTTCATAAAAAATATGCTTAAATTACAGAAAAAATTCCCGAAATTTAACCTGAAGTTAAGTGTTAACAGCTCAAATATCATCTTTATTCAAAGGCCAATAACGCTGATGAATTCTAAGATTTCTATTGGTTTTAAAAAAATAAAATTTGATTTTTGTATTAGTTTTGAATAAATATGCAAAATAATGTATGGAGATTTATATTTTTGAAAAATATGCACCACCATATTTTCTGAAAGACATAATGGAGTAATTTTTTACAAAACCTTATGTAGCAAAAACTAAACATTCTTTGATTTTGATTACATGTTTTCCCCCATATTTAGATATTATTAAACAAACTAATTGAGCAGTTGAATTGATCTGATTTTAATTTAAGTCGAACTTTGAAACAGCACGAGGGCTATTAGCGACATCCCTCGTAATTTTGAACCACTTAACTAATTTCTTATTAATTAATGATTAATGGTTTTTTTATTTCTAATGGACTGCGTTTTGGTGTTTTGCTATTGCAGACCTACATTCCCCGAAAGCTGGTAACTTTTTTAGTGCCGCAACATATAGACGGATACCAATCACCGTCGTTAATTTTGACACACAGTTTCCTCACTAGATGGAGACACCTGAGTACTGACGATACAAACCTGTACTAGGATTTAATTTTGTCGAGAGCACCCAAACGGAAAGTCACTCTATGGATCTTTTACATGCCGTATAATCATACGACATGGCCGCTTTCGATTTTCTGCATCGTGAAAATCCACCGACTTGGGCCGGAGTCGAGTGAGTGAGGGAATATTAACGTAGCACTGTTCAGATACACGAGGGCTTCTGGTGACGGACCACGTTATTTTGAAAAATGGTCAAGTGACGTGGACGACACCTGTGGGCAGGGATCGAACCCGCAACCTTAGGTGCAGAAGGCCAGCATGTAAATATTCCAAAATAGCTTTTTTTAATCATTATTTAATACATACAATATTCCTAACTAATATTTAATTTTATTCCGATGTAAAAAATATATGTAAAAAACAACACAAAGGATGCTACTTATAGTAAAATCTGATTCTTTTTTCTTGTCAAAATATATATTTATATTTTAACAAGTCAATGTTTTGAATATACTTCTTTTATAATATGAATAAACTAATAATAATTATTAATTATTATTCATTTCCTGCTTCCAACCGAGATAAAATACTTAAATACGACTCCGAAACTTTTGAATTGATTTTAACCTGCAATATATGCTTTGAATAAATTTCATCTATTCTAACCTGTAAGAATTATAGCTATAAAAGCCAGTTTCTAAAATCGTATTATTTCTTTCAGTATTAATATCCTTCCTCGGATTGATTCAATCACATTTTCTATCTCATAATCCATCTTTTACAGAAAGATAAATATGATTCTACATAGCCTTTAAGAAAATAGAAAGGCCACCAATAAAATATAGAAATTTGAGATACGTTTCCATTTTCTTTTAGCTTCTCAAATCATTTCACTTTTTATCTCCTTTTCTACGAGAAAAGAGTAATAAATGCCCTTCCAGGTAGAATTTGAACTTTATATGTACGTCGAAAGAAAATCTCAAGCGTATGCTAGAAATAAATTATTGTAGGAATAAATTTTTTTTGTATATTTTACCGTCTGAAATTGTATTTTAGGTTGAAACAACTTCTTTTAAATTTCGAAGATTTCAGTTTGACGTAAGTAGTGCTTTTTTTTTTTTTTTTTTTTTTTTGGCAGCGCTGTTTTGAAATAGTAAAAAATAATAAAAGATATATGAAGGAGAAATGAAAGAAAAGTAATCTATTATTTCTTCAAGCTTGAGGGCTTAAGGTGTACTTTCCCGATTTGTTTTCCAAAGCTATGGAAGAATTATTTTTTTTTCGAATCACCGCAATCAGAACATAGGTTAGCTTATGTTTCTTTTTGTTCTGTTTTGTTCCAACAAATATCAAAAGTTTATATATAAACCAGAATAGTTTGTGTTATTTTTCCATAACAATCTTGGAAATCTTTAAGAGATGTGTTAGTTTTACGTGAAATATTTTTTTCAGCGCAAAAAGTTACTTTAAATATTATGCTTCGGCAGTCTTTGCTTATATATTTACTTTTTACTAATCACTAATTAATATACTAGTTGGTAATTTACAAATAATTAATTTAAATTCCAAATAAACTCTGACTTCTTATTAGCATGCAGCATATTTTACTTGAATAAAAGGTTACTGAAAGGGTTAAAATCTTGCACATAAAGAAAAAAAATCCTGAGATTTCAAGAAACAAAGAATAGGTTTATGCAAATCAGGGTACTCTGAATCCAAGCAACAATCAATAGGATCCTACAAGTAAACCCAATAAAATTAATAAAAATATAATTAACTCGTGAAAGACAGAATTAATTTTTCTTCCAAATTAAATTTTCTTTCAGCATTTTCTTTAAAAAGTATAACTGCTGCCATGTAAGTCATTTTTTGTCGTTAATATTAAATGCTTTAGCTAAAAATGCGTGGCTCCGTATGATACCACTGACATTCACAAATGGAATATAAATGTTAATACAATATAATTATATGTTTCTAATTATGTGATTATTTTATAGTCGTGACAAAAAGTCCTGAACACACTAATTTTTGAGTTTGACTTAATTTTTCGTTATATATATAAAAAAAATTATCATATATTATCTTAAATATTTGTATTGATTTTAATGTATTCTGTATGTACCGGTTTCAAATTTGTTACTAGTTTTTCATTACGACAAATATTTTTTGTCGTTCAGCTGTCTGAATACAAGACTGTGTAGTATGTTCAGAATAACACAAATTAGTAAAACATATTATACGTAGTAGAATAAACAAAACTTCGCAAGTACGACGCATTTAACGTGAATTTTAAAATTATATGATTGTTACATGTTTGAACATTAATATATTTTATAGGTCAGCTGTTTGCTTTAATCACGACTCTACATATTTTTGGCATAGAATTCACCAATTTCACAAGAAGCTTTTTTATTACCGCATGTTTGAAAAAAACATCAAATCTTCAACTAACTCAAGTTTATATGAAGGCTTTTCCTTCAAAATATCGTAAAAAAATGTATTCCGTAGGTTCTCTATAGCAGGGGTAGCCTACGGAAATGACCTTGCGGGCCACTTCGGAAAAACATTATAATCCCGCGAGCCGCACATAAAAATATGTACCTTTATATCAGATTTGGAAACAAAAAAACATTTACTGGAGTGAAAATTTAAAACAGAATGAATTATTACTATTGTTTTCATTATTTTTCATGTATACAGACATAGATTTATAATAATGTTTAGATATTATAATAATTCAATGATCAAATAATGTTTAAAATATTACAGTTGCCATTTTCTTGAAAATTACGGTGTTCCTTTTCAAATTGATCTTTCGTTACTCATTGAAATTTGATTGTGCTGTTATTCACACACAAACGATTGAATATACATTTCCCTTTATCTTAACCCTCCTGAATATTTTTGTTAAACTTTAAAAAACATCTCTGACAGCCTCTTGATTTTTTGGCCCTCCAAACAGAAAAGGAGGAGGAGAAATGAAAGTCGCACACACAGAGAATCATGTACCATCCATAGTAAAGGTTATGCATAATGCAATTCGGAATTTATTAAAAAAAAGTAATTTATTATAGTAAAATCAAATGTAACTTTTCGATAAAATATAAATCTATTTTAATGTAAAGAACACATTTCTATCATCAAAAAGGATTTATTTTAAAACAAGAACAGGTAACAGGTAAATACATTGTAGGTTTATATATCTATACATATAAATAAAAATGAAGTGTCTGTTTGTAATTTGAAATTAACAACTTTTTACTAAATGCATTTTAAAGTATATATGGTACTTATATGAAAAAATCAATTTTTAAAATTTTTGTCTGTCTGTCTGTTCCGGCTAATCTCTGAAATGGCAGGACCAATTTTGCCTGACCTACTGGCAGATAGCTAATGTTATAAGAAGTAACTTAAGCTACTTTTATTATAGAAAAAAAAATTAGGGTTCCACGAAAACAAAATTAAAACCAATGAAATAGTGAACAATATCCGACGAAATTAGGCTTAACCGTGAAATTCGCCCTGCTCCGTGCGTGCGTTTAGTCTCAGAACGTGTGGGCCTGGGTAGATGCTTCATTCTCCTTATGCTGGTCTTGGAAGGGGTTAAGTAATAATTAGAAATCAATGTGTTAAACGTCGTTAGGTTTTCTTTCATGAAAATAGTTCAGTTCTTATTTACCTTGAAATTGATAAATTTAATATTGTATATAGAGAGATTTTTTTCATTAAATTTAATATTGTATATTGAGAGATTGTTCAATAAACTTAATGCAAAAACCAAAAACAAAGGGAAAAATAACCAAAAAAAAACCATCAATTCAATAAGTAGAAGAGTGACATTATACTTATAGCATAGGTATTTTTTTAAGTGGAATACATAATTATCAAGTTTTCGTTAACTCTGCGAATTGAATAAACACTTTTTTGTTAAATTCCAAGTGGACGAAGTCGCTGGTAAAAGCCATTTAACATAAAATAAATGCAACAGAAAGTAATATTAACGTATTACACATCCAGATACAAATTATTTACACTATTTTAAGCGTTTATTACACAAAATTTGTAACAATGTGTTACTTTTGCTGAGCAGAAGGAAGGTGTTTTCCAAAATCAACCTACAAGAGAGTTACGGGGCATTGTAAACATTAAAAAAAATCTTTTTTTATCAGATATTATATCTACAGAATTAAAATTTAGCAAACATGTTTTTTTTTTGTTCAGCTGAGATATGCAAAAAGCCTTTTTTTTTGTTTAATTTACAATTCACGTAAAATTAACTCATTAA
>BMAV01010274.1:22838-48659 GCA_019973955.1 Trichonephila inaurata madagascariensis
CACCAACGGGAGGACGTTTGAGCTCTCGACAGATTTAACGTGCATCGATGCCCTACACGGCGGGTCTTTAGTGGTACTGGGCTCGAACTCGTGACAAGGCTCCACTCGGCTACCGCGGCCACTTGGTACTTCGGAAGGAAACCAAGAAGTTCATTCACGCTTGTGCCTAGGAAATACCAGACTGCCTTCTCGTACTTTGTGAGTGACCATATATAAGAGCTCCTACACTTTGCCAGGGTCAAAAGATATTTCAAGAGTTCCACTGGTGTTTTTCCGAGCTGGTATCTCCTGCCCACGTATAGACTTGTTTAGATTTTAAAAAGGACGATATCGTTCTGGAACCTCTTTTATTTTTAGACTTTCTAGAATTTTTTGGATCCATGGAGATTGTCTAGCATTGCTAGACACAATCTAAGATTAGAAACAATAACAACTTAATTGTATAGACAGAAACCTTTTCGAATGTTCGACCTTATATTATTTTAGAAAATATTTCAAATCTATATTTATACGTAAATTGATAGTACAAACCATACCTTTCGTCATTTTAATCTTTAAAAAATAATTTAACTTTTACTCATCATTAAAATGTATATAAACATGAAACTAATTTATTATATTTAAGATGTTGAAAATATTAAAAAAACTCCATTGCTTATAATTTGCCCTTTTCATAAAGTTACGTTTACTTTAAGTATATTAGAAAAATATACTTCAGACAGTCCCAAGAGTGAAAATATTATGTTTCGACACTTTCAATAATAAAATAAAAAAAATCACTCTCTTCCATGCAAAGTGTTAGCTATTTAGTTTACTTAGTTTATTTACACACATTTTTCATTCTGTCATACATTTATTATTTTTCTGAATTAAAAAAAAAGTAGTTTTACAAGAAAATAATATTCTTTTTCAAACTCCCATTTTATTCAATGTAGACAAAAGATCAAAATAAACAATCACAGTTAATAATTCTTCACTACAATTTCAATTTATTCTACCAGACTGGGGAATTCAAAAAGTAACCAAATGGTTTTTTACAGAAACAATTGCCCGAGGAATCGCAAATTCTTTATGTTCAACCTAAACTATATTTTAAGAATAACATCTTGTATCCAAAAAGAATGACTACACATAGAAATATATATATTAATACATATATAAACAAGAAAAAATATTCTCTAAAGTTTTTATTTGTGTTCCATAAAGAAAATACTTAAGTTTTTCTTTAAAATGTTATATTGCATGATTTCAATGAGCGCATTAATATTTGAGCGCAAAACATCGAATCTATACAACATTTTTTGGCCACGTTTTATGAAGCATTGCAGATCCAACTCTCTTAATGGTCATCGTAATTCGATTTTTCAATTCATCAGTGGGCGACGGCTCTATCCGCGATCTTCTCACTAACAATCCTCTAGAGAAATTTTTGGTCCATAAAAATTATTTTATTGGAACACTTCTTCTGTAAAAGACAACGTGAAAATGCACATTAAAACTATATATATAAAATCTAGGTTTTCAGGTTAGAAAGAGAGAGATAGGATAGGCCGCTAGCGGAGCAGTGGTTAATCGAATTTAAAGTGCGACGCAGATATTTAGTAAATGATGAATTGTAATAATTAAGATGACGATCTGTCACTTAAGCTTTAATCTAGATTAGATAGCTAAGAAGTCAGAGTAATTGAATAGAAGTAAGTGTTACACGTAATTAAAGTGTTCTCATACCTCTCGTACCTCGTTAATTGTCTTCATATTGCTTAATTGGGTGTATCTCTTAGTTTTGATTGATGGAATTTGTGTTGTGGTTTGTGCGGTAAATATATTAAGTGATTGTGAATATGGCTAATCTTTCACTTTCTTCCACACCTTTAGGTGCGGAGGTGAGATCTTTACAAGTGTTACGAATTGGAGAATGATAAACCATGTTTTTCATGTATCGTTACAAGAATCTTCTTGGGGAAAATATTCTATAAGTGTGATTTTTGCTTAAAAACCGCTTTCTGTAGAGATGATGTGATTTTATGCAAATGTAGCTACTATGTAAGTGCCAGTCGTTGAGTATGCGAGATAATGGTTAAGCGTTGAATGTTAAGCTGAAAATTCCTAGTGTTGGTAAACAGCGATTTGTGATCGTGCATCTTAAGATTAATATTCAAGAGAGAATTCGTTAGGAAGCATTTAAGTAACCAAATTTGGAACTGACCATACTATTGGGCTTCAAGAAGAATCATACAAGGAGCTTCAATCAAGTTAAGTAATTTCGATAATTTAGTTATCTGATTACGGGTTAGGATTTCTTATTGCTCCCAGAGTTAAGTTACAAAATTACATATTTCGTAAAGCAGCGTTTCTCAAAATCCGGGGCACGCCCCCTAGGGGGCTATAATAACTCTACAAGGGGGGTGCGACCCTATTGAAAATTCAAAACAAGAGATTATTTTAAAAAATTATTAATTTACATAAAGTAAACAAGCAAAAGCAAAATACATTCTGACATAATAAAAAATGAAATACACATTTACATTGATATAACACACTCATAAATGCATCAGTACTGTGCATTGTCTTTAATAATTAATTTAACAATACTGAGTTAAGAACAAGTTTAATAATTACTAGTGACCCATGGGCTTGTCATATATAAAATTATATACAAAAATTAACACTTATATGCCGATTAAAAGCAAAGATTTGCTCCCCAAAGCCGCCTTTTTCCACGTAAGTGCACGCATGTGATGTACTAGGAAGGGGGGAAGAGAGAAAAGAAATAAATAAACAAATCCTCTGAAATAAGTAAATCCTTCGCAAACACTGTCAAGGTCCTTTTATTGCCTTCTAAAGCCTTCGGAAAAATTTTATGGATAGCAATGCATAGAAAAGATTGTACTTCGGAAAGATGTATAAATACGACCGGGGCAATTAAAGCTTTGGTTGAGCTAGACGTTAATATACGCTTGTGGCACAAAATATGTTAAAGTCCTATTGTAGCTTTAGCGTCAAAGTATAGTATTATTGAATTTAATTCATTGTTATTGTTTGGAAGGGGGCGAAATAAAAATTATGACTGAATATTCGATCGCAGATATTTAACGTTTGAGAAGCACTGTTGTAAAATGTTAGAGATTAAATAACACTAGTTATTTTAAGATCATGTCTGATTCTTCCTCGAACTTCTCACACCCGGGACCTTAGGGTCAAGAGATCTAGGTGACCACGTTATTGGACTTCCTGTTTCCATCCACCTCCCGGGGAACTTTTTCTCACTTCTAAACTTCATTGAAGTAGCTGAACCATTTACGCTGAACATGTAGTTTTAAATCTAAACCCTGCTATAACTTGCGCTTGTCTTTGAGGTGAAGCCATTTTGAAACGAGAATTATGCAAAGCGGTGACATTGCGCCATCTAGTTTGCATTGAAGCAAACAGAAACTGTTATCTTTTCTTTATGAAACACGAAAAAACCTTAAGTAAAAATCTTTGTTTGTTAGCTTTTAATTCTGTTTTGAATGTGCAGCCGTACTTTTCGGGTACAGTATATTTTATCACAAAATCGCTAAGAAAGTAAATTTTTTAAATCTATCGGCATAAAAGGAGCAAATACATGATTTTCTGAAAATAGAAGTGTGTAGAGCGTAAGATTAAATTAAATGTGGTAAATTCGGGGTAAGTGTAACAAGTATTTCTCAGTTTAGGTTAATTTACAGAAAAACAATGAATACTATTAGCAAATTGTAAGGATACAGAACGTGGACGGTTTTTAATAGCGTCCACGTTCTTCTCCACCCCCCTTAACCTGTACTAAAGATGAGTGGTTACTAGAGGGCGCTCTTTCTGCGGACAGTCAGTTACAGTTATCACAATAAGAGCGGTTTGTAATTGTTTATTTTTTGATATTACAGCTTGTTATCAAATCTTTTCGGTCAAATAAATACCACTCAAAATTTTGACATATCAAGATGTATGAGTTGTAAAGATTATACAATTGAGAAGTTCATTAATAAATTTTTGGAATAAAATAGAAAAATGATAACAAGGTATATCAATTTTATATATATATATATATATATATATAAATGGATGTATATAAGACCTCGCTTCACATCTACACCATTCAACCAATCGCTATGAAAATTGACATGTTTATGTATTTTTTTTTGTGGAAAAGTTTTTTGTGCTATCCTTGTTGTGACTTCCCACCAGGTAGCGCTACATCATATCGACTTCTGCCCCGTTCAATTAATCGCAACGTTACCAAAATGGACGACAAAAATAATGACAATTTGGCTCTATTACCAGCATTTCGCTATGTTTCTATTGAATCACCATCATAATGTGTGGAATGTTATTGCTTGCGAATATTACAAAATCAACATAAAATAAATACAACAATTATACATCCAGATATAAATTATTTACACTCTTTTAAGCGTTCATTACAAAAAATGTGTAACAATGTGTTATTTTTGCTGAGCAGATATCAGTTTAGGAAAGTGTTTACAAAACTCGACCCACAAGGTAGTTACGAGGCGTTAAATAAAAAAAAATTCTTTTTATCGGCTATTAGATCTACAGACTTAAAATTTAAAAAAATATGTTTTTGTTCAGCTAAGATATGCGAAAAGCTTTTTTGTTGTTGTTTCATTTGCAGTACACGCAAAATTAATTCATTAAAGAATCCTTTAGCCTCCAATTTATATTATTTAATTTTTCAATTCACGCGTGCGAAGAACGGGTATACCAGCTAGTTATATACACTCATGGAACAAAAAAATTAGCGCACCAAGAAGTAGTCATCAAAATAAAACGAAATTTTACATACGTAATGACAACTTTGATATAAGTAAATGATTAGAAAATCAAAGTAAAAGGATCAATTATTTCAGAGTAAAAGGCAAAAGAATGGAGGATTCAATACCCTTTTGAATCCCCTCTAGCGCGAATGCATGATGCAACACGATTGGACATTGAGGCATACAATTTCTGTATCATGTCTTGAGACATTTCGTTCCATATTTGCTGTAACCTTGCCTCTAATTCGTTCAAACTCGTGGGATGCTCAACTCGCCGTCCCAAATGATCCCAGATATTCTCGATTGGAGACAACTCTGGGGATTGGGTAGGTCAAGGAAGGGTAGTAACAGTAAAGAGACAGTCTTGTGACACTCTTACTGTGTAAGGCCGAGCATTTTCTTGTTGAAAATTGTCTCCTGGGATCCGTTGCATGAATGACAACACATGTGGTTGCCGGATGTCGTGCACATACCGCTGGGCTGTCATGGTGCCCCGAATCAATACTAGGGGGACCGTATATTGAAGGCAATCGCACCCCATACTATCACACCAGCTGTGGGAGTGGTGTGTCACTTTAAAGCAAAGGCAGAACATAGGCATTCACCACGGGGTCTCCACACACGAACACGATTGTCATCAATGCTGAGATAGAATCTGGATTCGTCGCTAAAGACGACCTGGTTCCATTTCTTCATGAGTGGCACCACTCCAAACGGAGGCGTCGATGGGGGAGGGGTGTCAAGGGCAGCACACGTGATGGGCGCCACGATCCCAAATGTCCATCAGCCAGGCATATTCGTATGGCTCGAGAAGACTACCTGTGCCTGGATGGCGGCCGATGAAGCAGTTGGCTGTACGCGTGCATTTCTTACGATGTGGCGGTCTTCTCGACGACTGGTTTGTCGAAGGCGTCCTGAACCTGATATTCGTGTAAATGATATCTCTCGGATCCACTGGTCCCAACAACCCTCACAATACAATCAGAACTGCCTAATTGACGAGCTACTCGTCTAGCTGACCACCCAGCTTCCATCATGCCGATGATTCTCCCACATTCCCAAACTGTGACAGAACGTGTGTCTAAAACGGCGTAATGGCATGTCTTCCTCAGCTCTTTCTTTGTAAGCGATTCAGCACACTCAAACAAGCTTTTGTTACCTGTTTTATACTCCACGTAGAACGACATTAAACGCCCTCTACCGGCTATACGTAATTTGCAATCACACTGCATTTCTAATCATTTGCATATCTCCCGACATGTACCTTCATGCCAAGTTTCGCTACGATCCCGCAATTATTTCTTGTTGTGCTAATTTTTTTTGTCTATGAGTGTATGCATTGAAATACAAAATACTAAGGAGAGAAAAGCTTTTCAGCTCTTTTAGAAAACTTTTAAACCCAATAACAACTAAAAAATTAAAAAACAATTTCGATAAATAAAATCTTTCTTAATAATTTCGAATATATCTATTTCAAGAGAGAAATATGGTTTTCTAAAAGTTGATTTATTCATTTATTTCTTGTCTGTTTTCTTCAATAGAAGAAAAATGTTTAAAGAAAAAACAAATGGAAAGAGACTTCTCGAATCGGTTCGTTCTTGCATTTTTTATTGCTTTAAAATAACAATAATGAAATGTAAGATTTGTGATGGGCTTATGTGTCTTTTCTTTAACACGACCTCTGGGTTCTTTGGGGTCCAAGATTAATGGCAACTCTTTTCCAACCAAAACCCAAGAAGCGAAATGTGAAGAGAAAATGCAAATAAGATAGCTTTTAAATAACAGAAGTTTCAGTAAGTCGTATGGCAATTTGGAGAATGTTATGTGTGAAAGTGATAAAAGCGTGAATTGACAGCCAATTGTGAAGTTACCTTGAAGATTAAGCCATTAGGTCAATGTGCATACCACTGCACGCGTGCCCAGACGTCTCTTTAAAGATTGAAACTAAAATTGGATTAAGGTAGGATTGATTATTTGATATTAGGACTTGTAACATTATTAGAAGTGAGATTAGGTGGCTTAAGTATTGATAGTGGTCCAAGTTACGTGATTCGGTTTAACTATATTACTGTGTATTTGTTCATAGTAGATTCTCGCATATATAATATTATCTAAATTGTTAGACACTTGAGTTTCATTCTTAATAAAGTCGTATTAAGAATTTAAAAATGTCTATTCCTTTTGTAAACCCTACACTTCTAGCTCACGCGGATAATCAAAGAAACGGTCACCTTAGGGGGGCGGTTTCACAGATTTTTTTGTTGTTGTTTCTTTTCTTGCGCTGGTTTTACATTCATTTTACTCTATTTATAAGTAATTTGAAGAAAGTTTGAACATGTTTCGAATAACAAGTTAAAAAATAATAAAGAACGGAGATAACTTCATGCTCAAAATGTCCAAGAATTCGGGAATGCTATTTTTGAATGTTTGCACTTTTCGATAATTTTATGAAACATTAAGAATTTCAAAAACAAAAAAATAATTGACCAAATAATGTGCTTATACAGAAAACACGCGTTGCTATAGGGACCAAATTGTTCGAAAATATTAAAAGAATCTTAGTTTTCAGTCCGAGAAAGATGGTTTTAGAAATTATTAGTTGGATCTAAAGAATGTCCTAATTCTTGAAATTCTTTGGCAGTAAGACATTTTAACAGTTGAATGATTTTCAATAACGAATTTTCAAACTAACCATTGTTTCAGAGGACTAAGAGCAAAAGTAACTATTTTAAGAAAATAGTTTTCTACTAAAATTATCCAGCAAATCGTAAATTTTCCTAGTTTTTTAAGGGGAAAAGTGGTTTTTAATTAATAAAGGAAATAAATGAACTCAAAAAATATTAGCAAAAATACTATATATAAAAGAATATCAATGTAATAGAAATTATCAGAGCGTAATGATAAGGTAAAATTTCTTATGTCTTTTTTCTTAAAATGTTTCTTATAATTTAAATAAAATTTTTGTACTTACATATTATACCGTCAACCAGTTTCGCCGAATTAAAAGACGTCACCAATTCAAAAAGATATCGCCAAATGCTGTTATTGTTATCATTATTGTGTTCGAACATGCACGGGAATGGTCTTCCACTACTGGCTGTTTATTGCGGCATTTGGCGCATTTCTTTTGATTTGATGAAATTAATCGACGGTGAACATTCTCATTAATGACCAACAACTCTCCCAACTTGAAAACAATAGAATTTTCATCCAGAAATATTAACTAAAAATATCGCGCAAATCTTTTAAAAACAATTAAAATACAGTAGAACCTGCTTTTTTGTGGTCCTTTTATTTTTGTTTTTTGTGCGATTTTATTTTTGTGTGATTTTTTTATGCGGTACATGAATTTCAACGGCGTTGGCACCACTGTAATGCTTTCTATCAATATACCAGTGGCGCAACAGAGAATGTTAGGGTTCCCTTGCAAAGTCAGGTTTTCCCTTTAATATTTTATTAATTAGATAAATACGTACTAGGCGTCAGCCATACCTTGTGCCCATAGAGTCCTGGGGTTGCGGGGTGTACGTTACGCCACTGCACACACACAGTGTACATATATATACTTCAAGACACTCTTTTCATTTGTTATAAACAGTCTTCCGACGATGCACGTTCAGTTGCTTTCTCTTAACGCACCAACAGCCCGCTCTTGATTGAAGACGAAACTTTAAATGACTGTGAAATGATTTTATATAATTTGATAGATTATATAGACGGACAAGAAAAACCGGATTCTTTCAGAGCGAGTAAAATATATACAGGAATACAGCTTTTCAACAAATTGGGAAAACATTTTCTTAAAACTGATACCAATTCCGAAAGGAGTATGAAATTTCGAAAAGAGCTTCGATCACGCGCATTTTTGGTTATTGTGACAATTGCAAGCAACTGTGTGTAACCAACCGACCTTCGTCACAAAAACTTACCTCTTACTTTATGGTGCTAAGAAAATATCAACTTAAATTGCAACTTCGAGTGACTAAAGTGATTTTAAACTAATTCTTTACAAGAATATGAGGGCTTTAAATTACGGTAAGTAGCAGTGAATTATGTACGGGCATTTTGAAAACTTTTCCATGAATACAATGTGAAACTTAATGTTTTTAAAATAATTCCATGTGTAATTTAATTATTTATTTGTCATGGAAGTACTCTCTCATAAATTTAGTAAATGATTGGCGTATTTTCTAAGTACGACTTTTTTTATGCATTCCACCGCATAAAAAAATTTTCTGTAGTATTTCGACGAATTTGTTTGTTATATGTAAGAATGTATGAAATTTTCGAATATTTTTTTTTGTGTGGGTATTTTTATGCGGTCCCTATCTACCGCACGAAAACAGGTTCCACTGTCCATTTTATTTCTACTAAATTTTTCGAAACATTTTCTGAAATTATTTATAAATGTCTCTTATATTTCTTTTTGCAATAGGAGTATTAGGGCTGATAGGAAGAAAAATATATATTTGTAAGATACAATAAAAGAATATATACAAGGAAAGAGTATTATAGTGTTGATAAAGACTGTTCTTATCAATTGAAAATTTCGTGCAAAATTAAGATATTGCATTTATTATCGATAACATCTCGAAGCTTTTCTACCATTTTTCATAAGTAGTTACTCAAGTAAGCTCATATTTCTCATCAAAGTCTCAATTTGTTTCTCTTTGAGTTTATAAAATTCAGTAAAATTAAACAAAAACACATGAAATGAAATATCATTTACAAACTTTACACAAAATGGTAAAATTATAATGTACAGGGTATCCGGGCTTAAAGTATCCAAAAGTGATGCTTTTTATTACGGAACTACCCATCGGAATGTAATAAATTGTTCAGCCATGGATTGGAAAACTCTCCGAGATTTTTTTTATCTAATCCAATCGGCCGCCTCGCATTATTCGGCAAACGCAGATGGTAAACTTTTTACAGTGATTTCATTAGTAAAGATGTGGACGTTACAATAAAAGTTTCAGTGCGTACTTTGGTTAGCGGAATTTAAATCAGTCATGCGTGTACAGCGACGTGTTCGAACAGAATGGAATGTCGTTACTGGCTTGCCTATTAGACCTATCAGGACTCCTGCAAAATGAATCACGCACACGATCAACAGTTTCTATCATGAAAAGGATACTTGCCAGTTTGAGATACCAAAGTTTCCGTCTCTTTTAAAGTTCTGTGCCATTGGTGGATAGATGTAGATGGTGGAGGGTCGACATTCCATTCTGTTCGAACACGTTAACCAAAGTACGCACTGCACCTGTTACTGTGGCGTCCACATCTGTACTTATGAAGTCAGAGTGATAAGTTTATGTATCATCTGTGATTGGGGCGAATAATGCGCGCACTTGCGGACGTTTGGACTAGATCCAAAAAATTTCGGAGAATTTTCCAATCCACGGATGAGCAGTTTGTTACATTCTGATGGATAGTTCCGTAATAATAAGCCATTACTTCTTGATACTTTTAAGCCCGGACACCCTGTATTTTACGCATAATATGAAGGGGTCTTTAGTTGTACAAGGTAAAATTTGAAAAATGATATTAAAATAAATGTAAGAAATATTGCTTTAAAAAAATCCTAGTTATGTATTTAATTACAATGACATACATTCTCCCAGAGTAAAGTAATTAAAGTTATTCCTATGTTATGCAAAGTCTGTATAGAGCTTATAGCAACTGCCTCTCTAAGCGTCTAGGCCACGGTAACCTAGTAGTCATGATCACGAACTCGTATCTGGCGTTGTCAAATCGCGGATTCGAGTCCTAATGCCACTGAAGACCCTCCGTGTAGAGGAGTTCATTCTCGTAAAATCTGCATGGCTCAATGTCCTCACGTTTGCATGGTGTGGAAGTTGGAAGAAGAAGGTGTCAGCTCAGGAATCATCCTCGTCACTTGACCGTGTTAAACACCGAAGTCCAATAGTTTTCGTGTTGCAAGACTAATAAAAACTCATTCTCTACGCTTTTAAACCACCTAAACAAATCCTCTCGTCCACAGAAAGTCATATACTAGAAAAAGTAATAAATTAATCTTTACAAAACCACACTAGGTACGCAAAAATTTGAAGTAGAAAGATCTAATCCGCGCGTCAAATAAAATAATACTTAATATATTATAAAAAGTTGGATTGTTATTTTGTAGTTAATGTTTTTGTTAGGTGAAAAATTTTAGTAGCACAACATTTTAAGATTATAAAGAACAGTTTATTATGTGTAGATAACCGTTTTAAAATAAAAGTATACTTTCAAAAATAAATGTATTTATTCCTAAATAAGAATAATCCATCTGTAAATTGAACTTCATAAAAAAAACATATTTGCAGAGCATTAAACGGATTAAATGGAAACTAAAAGCATTTTCATTTTCTCGAATTAAAACTAAAAACATTTCCTTTTAATTTTTTACCCACTTTCGAAACAAAATATGTCATCCAGGTAGCTATAAATCAGAACCCCGGGTTCCTTAGGGAACGTCTCGCAGAGTGAAATTAATCTCCAGCTGTATGTGGAGCCAGGAAATAAAATTTCTAAACTGACTGGAATTCCGATTTATGTTTTTAAAACTCGATAATAATATATTTTCCCTCGTAAAAAGGGAATTTTTAAGCACAAAAAGCATGAGAGTCTTCTTTATAGCAAAAAAAATAAATAAACAAAATACCCACAAAACTGCAAGAAAAGAATTTATGTAAAATTTCATTAAACTTACTTGCCTTTAAATTGAACCTGGAAAGCTATTTAGAAAACCTTATGTTTCTGAATAGCATGTTTTATATTATTTAAAACTTACTTTGCTTCTTATGAACTTAATAAAAGTCCCAAATTTTTTTTATAGTAAAACTAATCACACTCATATAATCTGAATGTATAGTTTGAATCGAAAGAAATAAAAACTTCTTAAATTGAAAAATCATGTAAATCAGGTAAAATACAAGGATGAATGTGCGTAATTACTAAGAATTATACAGGTTGAACCAAAAAAAAAATCTTATTCCGTTAAAAAAATATTTCTTGTTCTCAAACAACTGTTATAGTTAGACAATTTTTTTTAGTATATTGTAAGAGTACTATGAGAGGAATTCTTTATAAAACAATTTACCTCAGTAAATTTCAACGTGTGCCTCTTCGACACCCCGGAGAATGTCTAAACGATGCTCCAGTTCCCGCAAAGTGTTTTTAAGGTATTCGACTACTTTCGAAGCCGTGATTTTGCAAAAGAGTGTATAAATAGATACTATTATGATATTTAGTGTGACTTATATTAGAAAATGTATATAAAATTATTTTAAGAATAGTACTACAATAAAAAATTATCTGAGTACAATATTTTGACAAAAATGAACATAGAATGACCCATTTTCAAAATATTCTCCTTTTGTGAAAAATGCTTCTGTTATAATAATATTTTGCCTATCTATAGCTCAGACCTCTGTACAGAGGCTCAACTAGAATTTTTGAAATATATAACTTAGAAGTGGGTTTATCCAAATTTTACGACAGCAGAGGGGAAAAATTTTAAGAAAAAAACGCCGATAATTATTTCAAATGGTTGTAACTCTGAAAATAATGCGAATTTTTCAAAAATCATAGTTGAGCCTCTGTACAGAGGTCTGAACTATATACAAGCAAAATATTATAATAGAAGCATTTTTCACAAAAGGAGAACATTTTGAAAAAAGGTTATTCTAAGTTAATTTTTAGTCGAAATATTGTATTTAAATAATTTATTTTTGTCAAAATGTCCTTAAAATAATTTTATACATGTATTCTAATCTAAGTGACACTAAATATCATGAAAATTATCAATTTATGTGCCTTTTTAAAATCCCAGTTCCGAACGTAGTCGGACACTTTAACATGTCTTGCCCTTATAAGCATACAACCTAAGCATTTTATAAAGCTTTCTTATCAAATTTGCTTGGGAGTTTTGAAATTCACGTGATGTTCCACAAGTTGGAAGGACTTCTTCACAAAGACGTTGGAACAATTGCCTAACATGTTTAACAATTGCTTCACTTACAATAGTTTTTTCGAACTCATAAAATGCTCAATTTTTGAAGTTATTTTAGTCTGTTTAAGTTATTTGTGTTTCTTAGATTATTGCGAGCAACACTTAGCATGGATTTGAAAATCTGTTCTCTTGTTGATTTTTAATAATTATTTTTCAAAAATAACCAGGAAAAAACACGAAAATTTTTTAAACTTTAACTTAAGAATTTTTTTAAAAAATAAATATAGATCTCAGTTCCAAATCCATACTAACTTTTATATGATATACGTTTGGAAGTAGAGATACAAAAAATTTCAAGGCTCTATAAGGAACAGAAAAAAAGCCTTAGGGATTAGAAAACATTTATACCCTCAAAATTGTGAAAGTCTGACAAAAACGCATTAAAAATTTGTATAAAAGCATAAAACAAAAACTTATAATGCACGTTAAGTTCTAATTTTTTAATATGTTATTTCCCTATGTTCTACATTAAAACACTATTTTAATTTAATATGACTAAAAAAAATTTCTTTTTTAATTCACAAGATGTATTTTTGCATAATATTGATAGCATTTGTTACGAAGACAGTTTATTCAGCTTAATCTTAACCTAATATTTTCACAAAAGTGTTGAAACACAAAGTACTTATGTATAAAATAATAATGGTACTAACTTAAGCTAAAAATAATCAGATTTGTTTATAAAATTTAATTTTCTTCAGTTTTAAATTAGTCAACTTAGGAAGTTTTAGCTCTTGTTGTTGTTGTTGTACGACTTTAAGGTATCCGACTACGTTCGGAACCATGATTTTAAAAAAGCTCATAAATGTATAATTTTCATGATATTTAGTGTCACTTAGATTAGAATGCATGTATAAAATTGTTTTAAGGAGATTATGACAAAAAAATTATTTAAATACAATATTTTGGCAAAAAATGAACTTAGAATAAATTTTTTTCCAAATGTTCTCCTTTTGTAAAAAATGCTTCTATTGTATTAATATTTTGCCTGTGTATAGTTCAGACCTCTGTTCAGAGGCTCAACTATGATTTTTGAAAAATTCACATTTTTTTCAGAGTTACAACCATTTGAAATAATTATCGGCGTATTTTCTCAAAATTTCTCCCTTCTGTGTTCGTAAAACATGGATAAACCGACTTCCAAGTTATGCACTTTAAAAATTCTAGTTGAGCCTCTGTACAGAGGTCTGAGCTGAATACAGGCAAAATATTAATACAATAGAAGTATTTTTTACAAAAGGAGAACATTTGGAAAAAAGGTTATTCTAAGTTCATTTTTTGCCAAAATATTGTATTTAAATAATTTTTTTATCATAATGTCCTTAAAAAAAATTTCTACATGTATTCCAATCTAAGTGACACTAAATATCATAAATATTATCCATTTACACGCTTTTACAAAATCACGGTTCCGAACGTAGTCGGATACCTTAAAATACTACAATATAGTACTGCAATATGTTTAGTATAATTTAGTTTGGTCACCAAAAGGAGAAATATTCAGTTTCATCTACAATACTAGAATTCAGAATACTTGTATTCACAAGTCTAATTGCACTATCAACTGAGGACTGATTTTCAGATGTACTATTTTAAGTAGTAATCTATCTCTTCGAAATATTGATACTCATAGCATCCTGAGAATGTTTTGGCCATGACATTTTCTCAACAGGAAAAAATTAATGGTAAAGAAAGAAGTTATATAAACGATTTTTAAAAGGAAAATTGGCTTGGAAATGAATCTTAATTAATTAATTATGAGAACTCTAAAAACTCAAAACATAATCAAGTGGAAATGAATTTAGTATTGAAAATTTAAATTAATAAACATTTCACACTAAAAGAATTGATTGTGCTCAAAAATATCTTTAGTTAATTCAATTTAAGAGTAGAAAAATGCTTTGAAATGATACCGAAACAAAAACCATAGCTCAAAAAAACTTCAAATATCTTAAACACTAACTTGTTAACAGATCTAAAATTTGGTGTAAAGCTTCTCAATGACATGATCCACAACAAAATGCTAAAAAAAAAAAATTCGGTAAATATGAAGTTTTTAGGGTACTGTGTACCCTTAAGGCCTTATCACACAAATGTCTGAAGCAACCATTTTGGGAAAATTTTCGAGTAGCTGTGAGGGTGAAGGATTTCCGTAAGCAAAACGATAAGCTCTGACTTCCATGCTCTATATTCAAATTGAAAAATAACTCGCCAACTTTTCTGCTTTGGAAAACGAACATCCAATATTATTACTTTTATCCCGCCTCCGCTTTTGTTGACGGTCGTAAATAGAATTGGAGCAATTTTTCTGTTGAAAATTTTACACGCCATTAAAATATTAAACGCTATTTTTGATGCGTTTGACGAGGCCGAGGCTGCCATTTTTACTGTCATCTTGTTTATGACGTAGAGAAACGAAGAATTCCATTGGCTGGAATTTCGAGCAATTCTTTCATCTCACTAGAAAATAATTGTACGAAGCCGTTGCTTTAGAAACTGGATAGAAGTTGCTCAAAATGGATGCGGTTTAGGAAAATTGCTCGAAATACGTATAAGTGTAATAAAACCTTTACAAACGTTTTCCTGAGTCAATCTTGACTCCAGAGTATCCCTTACGTATTTATATATCATATTGAATGGAAAGAAATCATATAGAGTACTTTTTATGCGGACATTTAATTTTTGCTGTATCCAAATGATTATAGTCAACAACTCGTTGTTATCATTGAATCCATCGACTTAGAAGTTCAAATCCCCTGGTGCCACCAAAGACCCACCGTGTAGAGACGCTGATGCATGGTAAATCTGTTGAAATCCAAAGTTCTGAAGTAGGTGGGATGTAAAATTTTTGTAGAATGAGTGGCCAGCTTAGGTGTTGTCCCTGTCATTTGATCGTGGCTCCAAAATTATCAAGACCATCGTCAATCAGATAAACTGATAATAAATTTTCCTTTGAAAATCATAAAAATAACTCAATATTTTTAAAAACTCAAATTCAGTACATTGGAACATGAGATAATTTGCATCATCGGAATTTTTTATTTACAAATTATACTTGAAGGCAATGAAAAATAAAAATAATTAAATAATATAAAGTATTATTAAAGTTTGAAAGCGAATATAATTTTTCTAATGTAATATTCTGGACTATTTAAAAAAAAATTATTAAAAAAAGAGACATGCATTTATAAATACTAACATATACATTACTGATAAATAAGTAACTACAATAACTACACAAATTTGGTGTTTAAAACACAACTAAGAGAATAAATTATCATCGTTTTTACTTTAGATACTAAACTGAAATGATCTGAAATAATTTCATAAAGGATATTTCTTCAAAATATACATGCACCTCCCATTCACGTAAGAGAAAAAAAACTATTTGAACAAAAGTCTGGTCAAATAAAAACTCGGAATGTTTAAAAATAGATCGGCACTCTGTACAACAGCAGAAAAAATCTATTTTAAAGAAATGAATTTCATCATTGTCGCCTGCTGTTCTGTTTGCTTTGCAGACGTTACGGCACTCCTTATCTTATGTATATATATTTTCATTTTTATATTCCAAAATTAAAGCTACTACATTATTAAATCAGTTGAAAGATTTATAATTCGTTCTTCTTTTCGTGTTTTATTTCAAGCCAGTTTAACTGAAAGAAGTAAAGTATTTGATTTGGAGGATGGAATACTTTTTCAAATTACTTCTTTTTTTTAATAATTAAATTTGATGCTTATACGAAGGTAAAATATCTCTTCGTATAATGCATATTTATTGTTTAGTATAGAATGATGTATGATAAATTAGTAGCATTTCTTGTAATTTCTCGTATCTGATTTAAGTGTAAGGTCTTATTTGTATTAATTTATGCATTTTGGTTATTTGTAATAAATATGTATAAAATGTTACTAAAAACCTTTGCATACCACTCAAAATTTCCTTTCTATCAAAACATGTCAGATTGTACAATATTACATTGGAGAAATATTAACAGATGGATAATAATGCGAATAAAAACAAATGTTTTTGTTGTTGTGTATGACAAAGTGCATAGGTTGTAATAATAAAACATAAGGATATAGTCAGATATTGCCAAAGGCTTGAATCACTGTCGTGGTAACATCTATGGCACGATCCGAGTAAAGAATGTCCATGCTGCAGTCATTGTCTATTTTAAAAAGGGCACCAACAATGAAAGGACAACTAAAAAGGCATTTGGGATCCAGTTGAGTGCCTCGGCACTGCCTGCATTCCACATATGATCTGGAACCATCGGGCAGAATCTTCATGACCTTAAAATGCTTTGTCCTTAGTCTAGCTATTGTTGACATAATTTCTCAACTATAATTTAATTCTGGCAGAGATAATTTTTTTTTCTTGGGATTGAACAGAGCTTTTGGTTTGCTACTGCGTTGACATTAAGGACTGTAGTAGATGAAGTTAGAGCCTCAAGTGTTCTTGTTTCATTGGCAAAGGAATCGGCCATCTCGTTCCCTTCGATGGAACGAGATGGTCGATGGACAGGGATCCAATGGAGGGTATATGATTTTCACAATGTACCAATAGAGAATAATAAAAACAAATTGAATAACCAAATACGAGTTGTATCACAAAAAAATAATAATAAAAGAGACTGGTCCGATAAATCATTGTTCTTACAGAATCAGCTTTCTGTGACATTATCCTTCTCAAAGAAGTTTCCTTCGGCATTCATACACTTCTACATTCGGTACTGAAATTGTTGGTAGGTAACAGTTCTGGAAGGGCCTTCAGGAGATATTCCCCGTCTTTGCCTAAACCTCTTCCACTGAAAAAAATGGGTTCCCTTTAAGAAAGATTTAACTGTAGAAAAATAAAAAAAAAGAGTCACAAGGAGACAGAACAGGTGAATAAAGAGGATTCCTTATCAAAGTAATGCTTTCGCTGGTCAGAAACTGTTCGACAGATAGGGCCGTGTGAGAAGGTGCATTGACCTGAAGCAACAGCCATCCATTACTAAACGACTGTGACTTTTTTTTCCTAAAATCTTCTCGAAGCATTTTTAATACTTCAAAGCAGTAATGTTGGTTAACAGTCTGACCACTGGAAACCCACTCAATCATTTCAATTCCATTAATGTCAAAATAGACAATTAACATTGCTTTGAATTTTGATTTTGACATGCTTGCTTTTGCGGGTCTTGGACATCCCCGAAACTTATACTGCATCGACTTTAGCTTACTTTCAGGGTTATAGGTAAGAATCTATGTTCTCATCACATATTACAACGGATTCCAACAAATTTGGCTCGTTTGCAATGCGTTCTGACATGTCCAGACCCTTGACTTTGCGGCACGGTTTTTGATCATCGGAGAGAACTTTTGGCACAAATTTCACAAAAACCTTCCGTGTAATCCGTCTTTTCAAATGCGTTGGACTGCTTCCCTACCAAGTTAGCCAACTCAACCACTGCACGAACATTTAACCTTCGGTCACTCCGGATCACATCATGAACTTTGGCAATGTTTTGGTCTGTAATCGCTGAATTTGGTCGCCAAGCACGCTCATCATCTTCCAGACCATCCCTTCCCCCTAAAAACCGCTTATGTCAATCAATCACCCGTGCATCAGATAAAGTTTCGTCATCATAAAACTCGGTAGACATTTGAAATATTTTCGTGACTGATTTCTTAAGTTTTACAAGGATCTGCATGTCGATTTACTCTGTTTAGTTTTTACATTAGACATTTTTTCGGCAGAATTCCGTTGCATGTGCTCACTCAATGACGCAGTACTCCCAACTGGCGTGATCCGTTCATTCGAAACTGGCCACATGGATAAAGGTGTGTGTGATGACGTCGCCAAAACAGTTTTTGGCAACTCCAATCTTTTTTTAGGCTACACACTTAGTTTCGTTTTCTTATGTTACACTTCTTATAGTTTAAATTTCATTAGCAATACAACATAGAAAAAAGTCCTGTTTATAATACAAATTCAAACTGTGCAAATTCTTCAAAAAAAATTTATTTCATTCAATTTTTCTACACATAAATTGAAAGTTTTGAATCAATGGATTTGATAGAATTTCCTGAACTTTTTTTTTTGTGGCTGCGGTAGTCCAGCGGTCATGGTAATGAACTCGTGGACAGCGTTGTTGAGTTACTCATTCGAGTTTTAAGACCACAAAGAAACGTGTCGTAGAGAGTCGCTGATGAACATGAAAACTTTCAAGGTTCGAATTCTACATCTTGGTGTGATTAGGTAATTTGGAGAGTAGGGTTCCATCGAAGGTGTCGTCATCGTCATTTAACCATGGTTCTAAATTATAGGGTCCGTTACTAAGAGTCCTCGTGCTCCTTTAAGTGTGACGTTAATAATCACTCACCCGGAACTTTCTTTCTGTTCACTTTTTAGAACATGTAGTAGCTGAAGTAGTCAAGAGGTCAAGTTCACAAATCCTTGCGTCATTGTTTCTCTAAAGTTTTAGGCTCGAGACCTGATGCCCATTCATACATGCCAAGTAGATGGCTGATGCTAGTTAAATCTATTGAGGCTCAAAGTCTTCACGTTTGCATGTTGTAGAATAACGGGATGCTAGCTCAGATGCCACCCTATTCTCTTGACTGTAGTTCAGAATCACAACGTTCGTTGCCAATAGCCCTCGTGTTGCTTTGAAGTGCGTCACTGTTAAACAATCAATCCGGACCCATACACTGCATAATTTTTAAAGAAATGATTTGAAACATTGGAATTTATATTCTATGCTTCCACACCACACCATATGTGGTCTTTCAAAGACATTTACATATATTTAACTTCTAGCATTCGCTATTATTCTATTCCACGTTGTTCGATGGAATCTATGCTGAATCCCATGATTTGATATTTAATTACATTGCACCCTGAATCCTCACGAGGACTATTGGCGGCGGATCTCGTATTTCAGAACCACGGTCAAGTTACGAGAACAACATCTGACTTGGTACTCCATCTCTAAATTTCCACACCATACCATTGGAAGGACTTCGAGCCTCAACAGATTTAACGTGCATTAGTCCCACTCCATTGTGGGTCTTCAGTGACACAAATACACTAAACCTGGATTCGATAACGTTGGCAACGAGTTTGTGACTATGACCATGTGACTTCCAGGACCACAAAATACCACGATATATCACAGGAAAATCAATTACATCTCATTCATCGAATAATAAAAGTGAAATATTGCTTAAAACTATTGAAAAGCTACATCTGTTACATAATTTGTTTGTAAAGGATTAACAGAATAATAAATATATACAGGGTGGTCCCGAATTCATGGTACAAACTTAAAGGGCAGGTACAGGACATTGTAAAAAACATTTATTGAGTAGGAATGTATGGGCGCAAGTGACGTGGTAAGGCACAAACACAAAAAATTAAGAAAACGAAAGGAAAGACAAAAGTGTTTATTGAAAGCATCGCTGAAAAGCATAAAGTTTTGAACAACTACTCAAAATTGCGTCTACCAGTTGCGATACATACTTGAGAGCGTCGGCAGAGTGATTGACGTACACGTTCTAAGATGTGAGGTATTTCACAATCAGTTGCCCCATCTTCGAGTATTCGAGCAACCAGATCCTCATCTGAGCTAAGTGGAGTAGCGTAAATAAGATTTTTCAGATGTCCCCATTAAAAGTAATCGAGTCTCGATAAATCGAGAGATCGAGGTAACCAAGGGACTGGTCCACCACTCCCAATCCATCGCACCTCAAACGCGGCATTCAGGTGAGTGCGCACATCGCTGTAAAATTCTGTGATCTAGTATTCGTTGATCAGGAAACTAAGCGTGATACATTCGTAGCGTAGATCTGCCGTTACCATTTACACGGTCGTACATAAAATATGTCTGCCTTTTAGGTATACGTGAAGTCTCTTATAGTAAATGTAAGCACAATAACGAATAAGGCTTTCCCTTACTGTAATGCATCATGCTGAACGGCGGCTAGACATCTACTGCCCCATAGCGTAATTCCATTTCTCTTTTCTTTTATTTTCTCTGTTGACGTCTCACCGCGTCACTTACGCCCATACATTCCTACGACTGTTACAATATTTTGTATTTACCATTTAAGTTCATACCCTGAATTCGAGACCATCCTGTATAGTAGTATAAATAGTTAGGTATAAATATGTATTAGTATAGTAGTATGCATAGTACATAAAAATTTATAGTAGTGGTCATAGTAGTCATTGTAAAGATAAAACAAGTAATATAAAAAAATAGTTTTTAAGTCAATTCCTACTTAGATCAACAAAGAAAAATTTTATTTTAGCTACTTTTTATTAAATAGTTACAATTAATATAAATATGTATATACATAGGACAGAATCATAACATTAAGTGGTAATTATTTTTTTTAATTGTCATTAAAGTATCGTATTGTCCTTTTAATTTCAGTCCAACTGAATGCTTCAACACGTGAGAAAAAAACCTTTTCAAGTTTTGACACAAGTCGCCAAAAGGGTCGCTAAGTCGCCAACGTGGCTGTGTTTGTAATTCTTTAAATAATTAGTTTTAATCAATTAATTTTTATTAATTATAATTAAATTATTGTACTGTCATCCAAAATGATCCTGTATATAAAATTTCAGCTCAATTAAGCGTTTTAAAATATATTTTATTAACGATTGGAAATTCCACCAAGATAAATAAATAAATATACAAATATATAAATAAATAAATAAATATAGACAGTGCGAGCTAATAGTAGGAATTGAAAAAGAAATTTTTAGTTTGTAACATTGTTTTTGTCAAATAAGTGGCAGCATTGTTGTAATTGTGAACAGAAGTGGAGATGGTGTCGCAGCGGGGGGGCAGGCATTTTGTGTGCTCTCGTTTGCAAAAAGTCTGTCAGTAATAACGGTTCAGCTTGAATCTCGGAGAGAGTACCATATAAATGCATCGACATCTAAGAGTATAAGAAGAGGGTATAAACATTTCCAGGAAACTGGATGCCTGTGTAAAGGTATGTCCAGGGTGTGACCAGGTTCTCAATTATATTTTACAGGTGACTAAAGCAAGACGCATTGAACATTTATAAAAACAAATTTTACTTTACGTCAGCGCTTCTCAAACTTTCAATATACGTGATCCACTACTCAATCATCATTTTCATCGTGCACCCATCCATACAATAACAATGTATTGAATTCAATAATACTATACTTTGACGCTAAAGCTACAATACGACTTTAACCTCTCATGTGCCACCAACGTATATAAACGTCTCACTCTGTCAAAGTATTAATTTTCTGGACGTATATTCTGTACGTTTTTCTGAAGTACGCTCTTTTCTGTGCAGTGCTATCCATAAAATTATTCCGAAGGCTTTGGAATGCAATAAAAAGACCTTGACAGTGTTTGCGGAGAATTTACTTATTTCAGAGGATTTGCTTATTTATTCCTTTTCTCCTTTCCCTCCCCCTAAAAAAACATCAAAATACGTTCGTCTATATGAAAAGCGGTGGCATTGGGGAGCGAATCGCGTAACTTTTAATCAGCAGTTAAGGAATTAATTATAAGCCGAAGTGTTAATACAAACCCATGGGGTCACTGATAATTATCAAATTTGTTCTGAACTTAGTATTATTAAATTAATAATAAAATACATTCTATAGTACTGATACATTTATAAGTGTATTATATCAGTGTAAATGTGTATTTTATATTTTATTATATCAGAAAGTATTTTGTTTGCTTACTTTCAGTTAATTAATTTTTTAAATAATCTTTTGTTTTCAACTTTTCGATATGCTCTCGCCCCCCGAGGGGGGTGAGCCCCACAGTTTGAGAAATGCTTCTTTACGTCAAAAAACGTCACGTATGAAAAAAAAATTCATATTTTATTTTTATAATGACATCTTAATTATCATTTTCTGTTTATTCCTCTGGGAATTATTAAATTTTGTAATTGAGTCATTCATTTCTGATAACCCTGTATAATAATTCATATTATTCACTAATAATCAGTTATTTCCCCTTTTTACATGAAATAAAATTTAAGGTCTCTTTCTATTGATAAGTTTTCAATCATTTTCACAACTAATAAAAAGATGACTTAACCTGGTCATAATTTGGAATAGAGAAATATAATCTCAATTTCTTATAGATTAATTACCTTTCTAGCATTATTTGAATGTTTTTATGCCCTAAGAAATTTCCTTCTTTGGCCAGAGAGAGTGAAAGAAAGAGATATAAGTATTCTATATATTTTTTATAAGAAAATAAACGAACTTTGAGCAAAATTGAATGTTTCAAATTACTTCATATTTTCTTTTAGTTTTGGAAATCCCATTTAGTCTTCAGAGTTTTTTCCTCCCAAAAAATAATAATAGCCCCCAAGTAAAATATGAACTTTATACTCTGAAAGAAAATCTGAGGCGTACAAAAGAAACGAATTAATATCAGGATGATTGCTTTTTTAGTGGCATCTTACGATCTCAAATCCTATTTCCGGTGATGAAAAAGTTTTCTTTCCCTCGTTTTTTTGTAAGTCATAAGATTTCTGCTTGACATGAATCGTGCTTCAACATTATTTCTTTAAAAAAAAAATAATAATAATTTCAAGGAATTAAAAGGATATGGAGGAATACAAAAAAAAGTGATCCAGTATTTCTTTTCAACCTTTTGTGGATCTGAATTACCTTTTTTGCTGCTTCGAACGAGCGAAAGAACTATTTTATTAGATATATTTTGAAACATTCCTGTATCTACTTCGTTAAATATTGAAGGTTTGTTAATTGTAAGTCATGATATTATATAGCGAATTCAAAATTTCGGTACTTACGTATTATCGCAACCTATTGGCGACATTATATCAAACGAAGCATCTGGTTGTCAATTCATTGCGTACGACACATAGGAAATCGGGGTTGTCATCTTGGCGAGATATTAATAGACGGCGATTGTTGAGATAGTACGTAAGTACAAAACCTTCTAAGGAGAATATTAATTTTAAGTGAACTTGTCCTTACTATTCTAAAATGGCATCCGAAACAATGCGATTTTTAAAATACAAGTGGTAATAAAACAATCTGTATCAAATAAAAAATATTATTACATAACACTCAATCTGTTCTAAATCTATAAGGGAATTTTTAATACATAATGCAGTTAAACTTAAAATAACTGTTAAAATGGTACAAAAAATTGTGGGGTACTATACCATCGACCCATTTCACAAAATTAAAAAAACGTCGCCAAATTCTGCCATCTTTTCCACACATGTCAAAAACAAATTCCCAAGCATTCTCCTTTCGAATTAGCTCTTCGATGAAAAAAAATGGGGAATATTCAATAGAATTAAATATTGTATTTTAATAAAACGTATGTATTTGAAATAATCGAAAGACCTATTGACTATATTATTCAGGCGGCCAAAATGCCATAACTGTGTTCAAAATCGCGACAAATAAGTCTTCTTCTGCATGTCACATAATTTCACATAATGCAAGAGAATACGCCACATAAGTACAAATTTACATGTTGTGTTGCAAATTCGCCAAATCTTTTGTTTCGTCATTTTACAAGAACCCATAGTCTTTTTCAAGTACTTAAATGTTAGACTATATTTTTGGAAATACAAAATTTCACAATATATGTCAATATATGCACATGCACTTCAAGAACTGTTTATTGGTTATAAGCAATCTTTCAACAATGCATGTTCAAATGCTTTCTCTCACCGCACTAGCAGTACGCACTTGATTGAAGACGGACAAAAAGAACCGGATTCCTTAAGAATGTATACAATATATGCAGAAATCCAGCTTTCTAACAAATCGGAAAAGCATTTTCTTAAAATACACACCAATTCCGAAAGGAGTTGTAAATTCCAAAGAGAGTTTCTATCATGCATATCTGGTTATCCTTCCGTTCACAAGCAACTGACCAACCGACTTCGTCACAAAAACTTATCACTTACTTTATAGTGCCAAAAAATAATTCAATTGAAATTTATATCTTCAAGTGACGGAAGCAGTTTAGAACTAATTCATCACAGAAAGATGAGTGCTTTCAATTACTATGAGTAGCAATGAATTATGTATGCGAATTTTGAAATTTTCTCCATGTATACAATGAGAAATTAAATGTCTTTAAAATGTTTCCATGTGTATTGAAGCACATTTCATAAATTTTGTTAATAATTTACGTATTTTCTATGAGCGAATTTATTAGGCGGTCTCTCTCCTCCGCATAAAACAAAATTTCTCTAGTATGTCGACAAAGTTGCTAGTTTTATGTAAGTATTTATAAAATACTTTCTCATGTTTTTTTGTGTGCGAATTCTCCTTAGGCTGTCCCTATATACTGCACAAAAACATGTTTTAATGTATTACTCTCAATTCAAATCAGACCAGAATATAGGGATGCCATAGACCGAGATGTAACCACTCCGGAACTACTTGAGAAGGTTCATGTAACATGAGGTGGATTGCTGCAAAGCTGAAGATGACTGCTTACCTTCGGACCCAATTTTTTTTTTATAAAAACAAATTTTTGAAACAAATTGAGTGTTTTTAGGAAGAAAAATAAAAAAAATATGTTAATACATAACAATGTTTGAATAACTATTGTACTTTTAGAAAAATTGGTTGTTTTCGAGGAAATTTTACCAAATTTTTACTAAACTGGGTAACACTGTATATCAATTTCTAGTACAATTATCATAATTTTCTTTATACACAACTTAATATTACGGTGCTCTTCAAAATGAACAAAAATATGAACAATATTAAAATACAAAAAATTACAGACATTTATACATAATATGAAAATTTTGATATTTTTAGTTTTTTCTTTATAAAAACTACCCTAAATGAAAAAATATTTAACCTACAACAAAACTTATGGTCCACTTTATGAAAAGTAGTATAATAAACATTCACACAAAATTTCAAAGCGTTATCTGATTTGGTTCTTAAGATATCATGTATCTGGTAAAGGGTTTCTTTCGAAAACATAATTTTGAGAAAAACTCATTTAA
>BMAV01010275.1:0-22799 GCA_019973955.1 Trichonephila inaurata madagascariensis
AAATCAGTTTAAATAAGTGTCATAAATTTGTAAATATTTTTTTTAAGAATTAATAATTTTCAATATTTTACACAAGTAATTAACATATTCTTCAATAATCTGGAGCAGCAAAGTAAGTGTAATTAATTCTCAGAACAAAATTAATTATTTCCTGCTTCGGCTGGAAAACTTTTCTGCAGAGCATAACATCATTTTTAATCCCTCAAAAGACTGTATCAAGTATTTTTACCTCCAACAGATAATTGTAGCAATGTATGAGCCTGATATTTATTTACTAGGTAGTCGACTGAATTGTGAAAAACATCCCAAATATCTAGGATTTATCTTAGATCAAGAGAATCTTGGTCATGTTCATATAAACAATTTGGTTTGTAAAGCCCAACAACGAATGAAAATTTTAAAATATATTTCTGGCAGATACTGGGGGGTGGAAGCTCGGACACTTCGATATAAATATATTGTTCTCATTCAACCTATCCTTGAATATGGTGCACAGGTCTATCAAGTTGCCTCTGCTAGCAACCTTGATAAACGTTCTGCGTCCAGAGTCATCACTGGTCATCTTAATAGCTGCCCGAAAGGTATTGTTTTGTATGAAGCTTACTTTCAACCTCTCAGATTACTAAGAAAATACCTATTGGCTAAATACTTTGCCAAGCTCATCAGTTATGGTGACCAGCATAGAACATCTCGTTATGTGCGCAATTGGCACAACAATAGTCGCCTTGAGAGATGAAGTCCGTTTAGCTATGCTGAAAGCAAGATATGGCTGTGTAATGAAGTAGAATATGTCTCTCTTGCCCGCTGTTTTGGACGTTGATGCGTCGTTCTATATATATGAACGTGTCTTTCTTAAGACCGAATTATTCCCCTATACTAAGAAAGGCACTCAACATCCAGAGTATCTTTGGCTCCTTGCTTTGGAGAATATTTTTAAAATTCTTTGTGGCGCATTACAGATCTATTTTAATAGTAGCATGTGTGTAGGTGCTGTCTCGGTAAGAAGAATTTTCATCAAAAAGGGTAGTGGTATTAGAATCAGTTATGAGAAATCCTGACTACTGTTCATTTTTCGCCAGAACTTAACTATTGAGGAGGCTTTGGAATTTGACTTTACTGAAAGTATCAATACAGATATTTGGATACTGAGTGATAGCCGAAGCTGCATTCACCATCTATCTGAATGGTGGAAACATGGTGACCGAACGACAACCAGTATTGTCCAGCTATTAAATAGTTTGAGTGCCAATGTTAAGATATTTATTCAATGGGTACTGTCGCAAGTGAATATCTGCGGGAATGAGGTTGCAGATGTTTGTCTCGTGAGGACATCCAAATCAAAATTCTACATATGGTGGCTGCCTTTTTTTTCAGAAATTGCTACCCGGGTCAAACAAGATAAAAGTGCCTCCCTGGAGGCAGGCTCCCGTACAGGAGTGGTACGAAGGAAACCGTCCTGATGCCGCTTTACTTGGGATAAGCAGTAGACAAAATGAAACTACTCTTATTAAGCTTCACAGTGAGCATACTCGAACTCAACGGCATGTGGTGGTCTTAAAGTTTACTCTAATTGTCCAAATTGCAATGTGACTCAAACTGCTCCTGGTCACATCTTGGCTTTATTGGTTGTCATAAGAGCTAGCTGCTATCGAATTCTGCTACAGTTCTTCATTGTTTAAAAACGCACGGATTCATGGACTTGATCCAGATGTTTCTGTCAATCAAGTGGGATAAGAAACAACACAGCAACACATATTATGAGCAACCTGCTCACCAAGTTTCTCTCTCACCGTCTTGCCAACCTAAGGGTGTGACGCGGAATGAAAGCATAATCAGAGATTTCTATAATCACAATTATTTATTTAGTCAAACAACTTAAACAACAACGATCTATTATCTAAGTGAATGTCGAATGAATAGCCCGGAGAAAGCAAATGCTTATTTAGCAAATATGCGCAACTTAATTAACTCAAGCTAATCTATCGTTAATTACTAACCTCAAATATACTAATTCGACACAGTGACAAACACTTTTCTTAAGCTTCACATGCGAAAGTAAACCTTATTCAATCTCACCTGCGCAGCGAATGTAGCTGCTTCCTATCTCCTTCCTCATAATTACCAAAACTCTGACTTTATATAGTCGAGCTAATCTGAATATCACGGTTTCTTCTTGAGAGGGATGGCTGTGAACTAAACGCGAATGCTAGCCCATAGACAAACAAAGAGGATTAGTGAGAGGACACGTAAATATTTGTCACAATATTCTTCCTTCGTGTCACTCCAGTCTACAATAATATTGTAGTTTATTGGTTTTCAATTCTTCTCATTGTAGGTAAATAAATCTAATGGATCTGATGAAAGAAATGTGGCCGCGGTAGCTGAGTGCTATAGGTATCGGACCGTGGCTTGCCTTGTCACGAGTTTGAGCCCAGTACCACTAAAGACCCGCCGTGTAGGGCAGCGATGCACGTTGAATCTGTCGAGGCTGAAACGTCCTCCCGTTGGTGTGGTGTGGTAGTTAGGAGAAGGGGTGCCAGCTCAGGTGTCGTCCACGTCACTTGACGATGGTTCAAAATTACGTGGTCCGTCGCCAAAAGCCCTCGTATAGCTGAACAGTGCGACGTTAATATTCAATCAATCAATCAATCCGATGAAGAAATACGTGAACTTTAAATACTTTCAAACCTTAAACGTTTCTGCTCTCAGTCCTTATATTCTCTATGTGAACGAACAGGGCAATACCATGCAACAGTGATCTTGGTTAGAGCCAAAATTCAACTCAATTCAGAAATTTAGGAAACAATATGTTCATGAACGATTTATTTGTTATGAGATAATCTGACGGTAGTTTCTACATCATTTGGTAATTGTCAAATTGTGTGAAAAATATTATATTATTAAGTTGATTCGCAAAATATTTTTAAAAAGTTGCAAAATAAATTAAATTTGAGTCAAAAAATCACTGACATTTTACTTACCGAGTTCGGCAGTCTTTTTTGGGTACGCTTGATTTATTTTTGCTTGTCTTCGCACTAATGGAAAATTACCACATGGGATGTCAAAGTTTTAACAAATAATGATTTACAAGCATCCCTCCTATCTAATACTTCGGATTTTACTGCAAATTAGAAAAAGGGTATTTTCTTAGCAACTATTTATAACAAAATTTAGTCCCTTTTTTTTCAAACTTTCTCCTAGTATCCAATTTCAGCAACTTCAAAACCTTTTAGACAGATTAAAACTTACCAGGTTCTAATGTGATTAACTCCAAGAGGTTAAAATGTCTGGCGATAGTTATATTAGATTAAATTAAGACATCGATCCACCAGCTTTGTTCCGTTAAGGTTAACTAAGAGATGATTGGAGAAATGATGAGAAAACTCTGCTTCGGGTCCGGGGATTGCGTTAGTGTAGATCAGATTCTGATTCGTTAAAAGAAGGTTGGCTGAGAAGAATAAAAATAAAGAAAGCCTGTGTGTGTTCAGACAACATAAATAAAGTACTGCTGAAGTCTTTCTCCTTTACTTTATATTTCTGGGAAGATATTCCTTATATAAAACTGTGAAATGCATAAACTCTTAGCTTTTGACACTTAAAAAATTATTTACAGCTATCTATTCCCTGAATGGAAAGTTTGAATTTTTTATTCACACTTAGTTTTTCAATTTCTACTATTAGTTCACTCTCTCCTATATATATATCTTGTTGAAATTTTCAATAGTTAATAAAATACTTTCTATTCATCCATTCAAGTTCAAACACATTTTTTTAAACTTATAGTGGATGACGCTTGGTGTCAATACAGTTTTTTCAAATATTAATTCTTTCATTAAAATAAAAAAATGAATAAATATTAACAAACAATAATAATAATCCAACAGCATATATAGGAAGAAACGTTGCAGGTTGTGTTCCTGCAGCGCAATGGATAGCACGCTGGGCTTCGAATCCTAAGGCTATGGGTTTGAATCTCTCCTAGGATTGCGTAATTTCTGAGAATATGGTTCCTTTTTTTTGCTATATATATATTTTATTTTAATAGAATAAATATATTTAATTAATGAATAAATAGTAACACACAGATAAAAAAAATAGTCTAATACCTTATACAGAAAAGGAAATGGAAAATCGCTTTCTATTTCGTCACATAATATTATGATCCTGATCTTAATATTTGAAAATATTAATTCATTAATTTAATTTAATTTTTAATTTTAAATTTATTCTGCGTTATTTCTAATGAAGTTACAAAAGGCTACAACAGGTGGTGTCAGTCCGCTTTTCTAACGAAGTCGGAATTAACTTTAAATATATATATTACTTTTTTTTAAAAGAAATCTTTCTATCCATTAAAAATTGAATATATATTCTGTGTAATATTATCCACTTTTAAAGTAAAAATAATCTTTTATTTAACTTAATCGTCAATTGTTTTAGGTTAAATTTCGAACCTTCTATGTGCACGTAGATTCAGGGCAAGGTCATCTTGAAAGAGCAGGCCGCAACCGCTTTTTTGAGAATCTCACGAAAGGAGGGAATGCTTCACACTTCACACAGTTTTTGTCAGACATGTAATGCTTATAACACATTTGTTTCTTATTAGGTCGTAGGTTTCCACACTTAGTAGTATTTTTATATATATACACTGCTGGCCACCGTAAATGCAACACCCTGAGGGAAGCATGCAAATAACATGAAATTTACAACATGCATTAGTGGAGGTGAGATATGTAAATGATAAGAATTTCAGCGCAGACACACATCACGTGCGCCTGTGGCGCCACCTCAAAGCGCTATTTAAGGCTTGGAGATTTCGACGATTTCAAGTTCGGCAAGTGTGTTTTTCTAGTGGTTTTTTCAAAAAACGATCAGTTATGTCTCGTAGAAAACCGCGATCAGCTTTTGATCAAGTATTCGAGCTCGACAGAGGAAGGATAGTTGCCTACCGAGATTGTGGATTACCTTTAAGGGAAATCGGTAGTCGTGTTGGACGAAACCAAACAACTATAATGCGGATATGTAACCGTTGGGTGCCGGAGAGTATGACGGACCAACGTGGTCGATCGCATCCACCTCAGTGTACCACTTCACGTGAGGACAGGCAAATTGTGCGCATGGCAGTGACGGATCGCTCAGTCACATCACGAACCATAGCACAGCCCATTGAGTTTGTAACGCATCATTCAGTGTCTGCGCGCGTACCATTTGACGCCGTTTACAGCTGAGTGGACTGTCTGCAAGACGTCCATTGCTTGGTCTACCCTTGACGCAGAACCACAGACGTCCCCACCACCAATGGTGCGATGAAATAAGGATGTGGGTGGCAGAATGGAATGACGTTGTTTCTACTGACGAGTCATGCATTTGTCTGCAACACCACGATGGTCGTATTCGAGTCTGGAGACACTGTGGAGAGAGGATGCTGAACAGCTGCGTTATGCACCGCCACACTGGTCCTGCACCGGGTATTATGGTATAGGGCGGTATTGGATATCACTCTAGCACTCCTCTGGTAAGCATTGACGGTACTTTAAACAGCCAGCTCTACATCTCCGAGGTGTTGGAGCCAGTTGTCCTTCCTTACCTTCAGTGCTTGGCCACAGCCATATTTCAACAGGGTAATGCGTGACCACAAGTGACATGCATTGTCAAAAGGTTCTTTGACAATCACCAGATTGAATTGCTTCCCTGGCCGGCTCGCTCTCCGGATCTTTCGCCGATGGAAAACACATGATTTATGGTTGCTCAACGGTTTACCCAGATTACATCCCCAGCTGACACACCAGATCAACTTTGGAAACGTGTGGAAGCTGCTTGGTTTGCTGTACCCCAAGGACACACCCAAAGTCTCTTTGAATCAATGAGGAGGCGTGTGGCAGCGGTGATCTCCAACAATGGCGGCTACTCTGGCTACTGATTCTGGCAGGAACCACACTTCACAGAAGTCTATAAATTTAATCATTTGATACTTGGTCAACATATTGTCTACAGAATAAATTTTGTTGTGCTATCTCTTGTCTTTGTTGGGTTGCATTTACGGTGGTCAGCAGTGTATATATATATATATATAAATTCTCACTTAGAATACTTTCAGATGAAAATTGTGTTTTAATACATTAGAAGGATATCTAATATTTTCCTGGAAAAAAAATAAATATCACTCATGAAAAGTTCATAACAGAACAGCTAAGAATTAAACTGAATCAATGTAAAATAATTTCAAACAAGTTCAACAAAAAAGAGACATTTTTTTAATTAATAATAAAAAAAGAAAAAAAGAAGAAAAAGAAAAATCAAGAAACTAATAAAAATAAAGCACCAGAGGTATATTACTTGGAAAAAAAATGGTGCGCATTTCAAAACATTTTGCTTGAATTCTTTTTTCCTTTGAAATGGCATATCTTATGCTGAAAAATCAAAGAATCATAGCAAAAGATTTAGAATTATAATAATGCAAAAATGAATACAAATGTAGAAATCTCACAAACACGTTTGGACATCACATTAATTATATAGCTAAAATAAATTCTATAGATTATACGTTATAAAATATATACATTCGAAAATAATACTTTACCTATAAATAATCGTAAGGGAAACTTTTCAAAGAATATATCATTAGTTATATGCAATGTACTAATTAATTTCAAGTTTTGAATCCTTAGAAAACTTTTGAACCGTTTTCAAATATTAGTAGCTTTATTTTTATGCATCAAGAATGAAAATTTTGTTCAGGTGAAAATATCTAAAAATCAAGCAAAATTTTTTTTTATTAAAAAAGTAGCATTTTACATTCAACATACTTTGAATGTAAAAATATTCATCAAATAATTTAATCAACATAAATTTTCTTTAAATAATAGTTATGTGGACTTTTATATATATATAAACATGTTCATAAAATATGTATAGTATAAAAAATGCATTATAAGCATATACATGCCCATTGAGTAAGATACGAATTAATAATTGAATATTTAAATAAATAAAACAGAGAAATATAAAAAAAAAACATTAATTCAACTGGCTATAAAGTTCATTTTTCGATTATGCTCCACAGTTAAAATTTCTTCACGGAGCGTTTTTGAATAATTTTGTAAATAAATATTCCCGAATGTAATGAACATTTTTTTTAAATGCAGGGGGGTATATGTTACAGAATACACAAGGTGAATGAAACGAATGCAAGGCATTCCACCGTTCCTGTAACTCTAGATACGTTTCTGTTGTGCTTGTAAACAAGATAATTGACAATTAACTTTCAGAAATCTTGATTCGAATATTTTCTATGTTAACTAATTAAAATTAAATATTGCGTTCAAATGACTTTCATAACAATATTTATGGGTATTTTTAAGTCTCTTCTAGCCAGAAGTCTCAAATATTTTGTCCTGCATTGCTGATTCAAAATTGATCTCTTTACCTGAAACAAATATGTATTTGCAATCAGACCCGAATTTTATATTATGCACGCAATAACGCACACTATGAACCTTACAACTTTATTCTCTTCTATTGAAACATCGTCAAATTCATTGGAAATGTTTTATTTTGTAATACTAAATGTTACCGGTAGCAATGGTAGCAGGTTTTTAACGAGCAATTATTTTCCAGCTTGCAAAATTTCCTACATTACTATTTTCAATATACTTTTCACAAGATTGAATAGCCCTAACATAATGAGAAACATAATTATTAGAGGTAGAGCAGATTTCTTCAAAGAATATTAAGAATATTTAACATTTCACTGAAATATGTTAATATCTATGTTATTTCATTCAAATAGGATGGACAGCAGGGAAGATAAAGCATATGTGTGTATTTTATTCATGTGAACAGCTAAGTACATAACAATAACTAGGTATTACTATGAAATGTGTGGAGTTTTAGTTTATGTTATTCATATAATATTTTAATATTATATAAAATAGCAGGATTTGATAGAATAATATATATATATATATATATATATATATATATATATATATATATATATAAATTTAAACACTAATTTCTCATATAAAAGAAAATATCTTAAGTTTATAAATAATTAGTGATGTTGGCGTAAATGCATAAGTTTATTATACTGTGTCTTTAAAACTAAAAATAAATTCAATATTAACTCACTAATAAAGTTATATAATAATATAAATATCATACCTTTCTTTATATTCAATGGTATAATTGCGACTAATGTTATACTTACTACATTTCATATATAAAAAGAAAACGTGGTAACACAATGAACTATATCACAAGCTTTACTGGTGAAGTAATGGACGAACCCGGAGAAAAACAGAACCATCTTTCTTACGTTACTTCATTCTTAGGGGTCTCTATCATTGACAATAGAATCCAAACGGCTTTGGTCTAAAAATGTTTCATCGGCACATTTCTTTTTGCTTCTGTTTTAAATAACATAACCTAACAAAAGTAAAATTTCATTTTTGTATAAGCAATATTATATACATCATATTAGAATTACAGAAATGAAAAAAACTTCTCTCTCTATATTTGAGGAAGTTGGCACAAATAATAGTCTTAGGGAAAATGAGGTATATATATATATATATATATATATATATATATATATATTTAAATATATATAATTCAATCACACAACACACAAAAATCAATCAAAAAATCGAAACCAAATGAATCCTATAACATTAAATCCCATTTCAAAATATCAATGGAGGAATATAGAAGATTAAATTCCAACGTTTTCAAACAAAATTAAAAATATATAAAATAAAAATTTATAAAATATCCAAGTGCCACCTCGGACTTAGGACCAATAAGTGGGGTTAAACTAGTTTGATGGCGCCAACCTTACCCCTATTGCAACTTGTTAAGTTAATCGGAAAATATCCAATTCTCAAAAATTTAAATATTAAAAAGTTAAAATTTAAAAATTAAAGAGTTAAAATTAAACCATTAAACTTGAAAAATTAAACTATTCGCCATCGCATTCTGAAAGATATTATAACATTAAAATATTAAAATTCTAAAACAATTAAGTGCATAATATAAGTGAACCATCGAACACCAAAGATTACACACCCATTTTTAAAATAGTTGTATAGGTAGAAAAAATGTCTAAAATCCGAAAGTTCAAAGTAAAATCCCAGTATGTTCACAAATGTGAATAGCGTAAATCATTAAAAACTCACCAAAGAGCATCCTATCAATAATTCAATTCACAATTTTTGAACGATTTTTCTCTCATATTTAATGCAAAAGTTACCACTCCTATTATTTTGCTCATAATTCCCTAAAATTGATAATAAAATTTAAATATATAATCGATGAATTTTACATTAATTTCAGTGTCAGCTTCTATAAAAATGAAGAATTATAACAATCTATTCACACTGCTTAAGAGTCTCTTATTATATTTCAAATGTTGGCTTAACTTTTTAAGGAAAAATAAAATATTCTTTTATATAAAAATAGAAAATGCAATTATTTTCATTTTTTAAATTTTGCAAGTAAAAAAAAATCTAAAAATGAATGTACATTTCCTGGTTGAAAGGCTGTCTACAAATCAAATCAAATCATGCTAAGGACTGCAAAAAAATAAAACTTTGAGTCTTACAGAACTTTTTGTGCATCATTTCCTTTTGGTGAAATCGTGTACACAAAAATAACGTTAAAGTTCACGTCAAGTCGGTCAACCCACGGAATTCTATTATACCATCGCTTAAATATCGTTGTATAATCTAATTATTTATCAAATCTTAGTGAATAAGTTTTTCCCTATATGGAGGCATTGGTTTTAAAGAGGAATTTTGGAATTTTGAAAGATATACAATTTATAATGAAATTCTTATACCTTTTCATTCGTATCTACAAAATTATGATTTTTTCTTCTTATTTTCTTGCTAATAAATGGATTTCATATTATTCTTCCAATTGGAAAGATTCAGTGAAATGAAGTAAAATATTTCGAAGAATATCATTCGACTTATTTTTTTTTTCATAAACAGTTAACAAATAGTTCAAATTTCTGCCATACTAGTTTTAAAAGTTCTTGAATTAAGTAAAGCGTATTATTTCGTATCATATTAGTTTACTGGGAATTATAAATAGCTGAAAAAAGTGATAGATAAATAAATATTAACAGAAATTTCGTAATAATTTAACATAATCAAATTAACTATAAAGTGCTTTACTATTTAAAATTTAATATTTATAATTTATTTTTTATAGGTGGTATTGTGATCTGAAATTTGATTGATATTTTGTCGACAGATTTATTCAATCCATGTATTCACGAAAATGTTATTATTCCTCTATAAGAAACTATTTTCAAAAAGTATAGATTTCTCTCTCTCTCTCTCTCTTTCAATAACCCAAATCTATTGGTAGAGATTAAGATTGGAGATAGATCTTACATCATTTGTTTTGCAGCTTTTGAACATGTTTATGCTTTACGAAAACTTCCTTCAAATTAAATAGTTTGTTAAAAAAACAAGAGAAATAAAAGCTATCATTATTTATTTTACAGTTTTACAATTTAATATAGTATTGTAACGATGAAATTATTACATAATTTTAATAATAATAAGTTTTTTATCAAATAGCCCACATATATTGACAACTATAAACCTTTGCAGACACGTCAAATCAACAAATATGAGAGCGATTTCATGGTGGTACCATCTTTTAGTGGTTCTCGCCACCAAATTTGTTTGGTTAAATTAATTTTAAAACATGCTATTGTCAGATGCTAAATATTACCGTGATTTAATTTTGCCTAGATTACCAAAGGCTAATAGTTACTTAGGGGATCATTTATCAATGGTTGAACTTTCATTTATAAGAAAATGATTTTTCCCTTCTGTATATTAACATGATAATTGTCTGGAATATCATTTATTATGTAGAAATAATGTTCACTTTGTATCACTTTAATAAATACATTTTATTGTAATATGACTTCGTTTTACAAACTTCAAACCCTTACAGTCACAATATATTTCCCTTTCGCTATAAATGATTTTGTGTCGACCCTTTCAGGAAATAGCACACAGAAGCCATTTTTTCGTCCTTCCTTGTGTGTGTGTAAGAAGTTTTTTTCTAGGTATAGGAGCATTTTTACGCAGTTGGATTGGTGTTTAGTATTCCTAAACACAACCAGCTCTTATAAGAGTTTTTCTAAATTGGAGGTAATATTATAGTATTTCATTAGAATTTTTTACCTATTACTTAAATCATTTTGATTAACTTTGCACTTTTTCTATGATTTAAATTTAAAGTAGATTACCCAAAGGAGATACATTTTGATGATTTTAATTTCAATTAGAAACTGAAATTACATATATATAATGAGAAGGATTTCTTAGAATTTTTAGAATATATATTTTTTTTCGAGTGAAGAAATTTTTTTATTGTTAATATTTACTAATAGCTAGTTAGATGATTGTAAATAATATAAAATACATTAAAAATTAGTTTTAAACAAATTTCTTTACACATTAATCATTATTTCACAATGCAGTAATTTTCACTGTTTTTGGGCAGCATAGGTATATACTAAGTTTCAATCTTTCTAGTGTTAAACAAAATAGCTGCATTTTATCGATGTATGCATTTGCACCCAGAGAAAATAAAATATTTCCAGATACTATTAATTTAATCCATATTGTTTTTAAAAAATTTAAGTTAAAGCGTATATGCATAGCTTTCAAAGAAAGACCCATCATGTTTCCTTCGATATTTCAAATCAATATACAACAGTGCTTCTCAAACTTTTAATGTTTGCTCCCCAATTTCTAATCAAAATTTTCATTGTACCCGGACTTCGAGCAATAACAATATATTGAAGCAAAAATATGATACTGTGACGTAAGGCTACACAACACGACTTTAATTTTAAACCGTACAAAATATCAAGATAGGCATTATACTTTGTACATAATTTTGTAAAAGACAAGCCCATGGAAGTCACTAGTAATTATTAAACTTGTTATTAGCTTAGTACATATTGATAAATTATCTATCAAACACGTTGTGCAGTACTGATACATTTATAAGTATATAATATCAATGTAAGTGAGTCAGAATTATTTGCTTCTTTTCAGTAAATTAATAATTTTCTGAAGAAATCTTTTATTTTCGACATGATCGTGCCTTACGTAGAATTATCACGCACCCTTGAGCTTGATTAACACTGACATGCATTGAAAAGTATATTCTTTATTATATATATATATATATATATATATATATATATAAAAATAATATGCGTTTCCCCTCCGCCAAAAAAACTTTTTTCCTAATATCCTTAGAATATTTTTAAAATACAATTTTATTCCTATTTGAATATTTACTTAAACCGCAACACGGCTTGTTTTATTTTCGAAAATAATTAACTACCATCATCTATAGGCTTTCGAGACAACCCCACTGGAGGAACTAAAACGAAAAGAATTAATTTTACTTCGTAAAAGAAATTGAATTTTAATTATATATTCTTCCATCTTCGAAGGATTCAAAATGGTAATATTCACTCAGGGTTTTATGTTCCAATTTTGGAATAAAATAAAAACCTTTTTTTTCCCATCCTCTTTATCATAAATCTTAGACTAAAGACATCTCTAAAAGAAATGGAGCACATTTACATCGAAATTAAGATGAAGTCAAGTGAACAGAAGTCATTTTCTTGAGTTAAATGTGATATAGCTTTGAGTAATCTTTTTTTTTTTTTAAAATTTTTTTATTTCCGTGTATTTTTGTTTTATAGAAAAAAAACTTTTCCTCCCATCAATTTTTTTTATCTAACATTGTTGGATGGAAACGGGTGACTTTGTTACGTGCTTGTCTTTTGAAGGAGTTAATAATAAAATTATTAAAAAAAAACAATTCTTGTGAGTGTTATTAGAACGAAATTTAAATTTAAACTGACAAACCCTTTTTTTCATTTTCATTTTAACCCAGTATGGATCAAAAAAGTAGATACTTGTTTTTTTTTCCCGAACGATTTTATCGATATACTTCAAAGAGGCTTTCAGGAAAATCAAATTTTTAAATTTTTTTGTTTATTTTTTAACTAGTCATTTTTTCCGAAACAATGTTTTAAATTTCGACCATAGTTGAAAAGTTAGCTTCAATTTTTTTAAAAACTGAGAATCAAATTTGGCCCCTTTTTTTTTAAGCAGAACAATATTGGCAAAATTTATTGTTTTTTTCTTTTGCCAAGGGAAATTTATTTAATTAATTATTGCCCCTCAATCAAAACCCCTTTTTAATATAGTTTTGTTTGTTTAAAATTTTATTTACTCAAAATTTTTTCGGGTAACCCTTGTTATTCAGTGGAAGTTTAATTTAAATTAAAATTTTTTTTTTTCATTTTTTTTGCTTTTTTTTCAACCTTTAAAGTTTTTAGAAAAGTATAATTTTTAAACATTACAGAAAAAGTTCCCGAGAATAAAAGGGGATGAATTTTTTAATCGGATTAATTTTTTTTAAAGAATAAATTTATCAAATAGAAATTAAAGTGATTATTTGATATCTGATCAATGTATTTGTTTTTTTTTTTAAAAAAATATTTTTTTATTCACAAATAAATAATGATCAAAAGACATGCAATATATTGATGAAAGAATGAAAAAATATTGAGATCTTTTTAATTAAATTACTACTCTTAATTATTTTTTTAAACAAAATTTTCGTTTGTTTATACTTTCTTAAAATACTTTGTGTGAATTAAAAGCCCCTTTTCATTTTCTTCATTTAAGTTTGACTCTTTTTGAGCAGTATACACACACACACACACATATATATATATATATATATATATTGGAAATATCATATTAAAATAAATCTGAACTTTATTCATTGAATTAAATGACCGTACGACACATTTACAAACAGTTTTAAGAGTTTCCTTTGATCCTTTATCTACTGCATTAGGATTACTGAAGTCTTTTTCATAGAATAGTTTTTTTTTTAAACATACATTGAAAATTGGTATATCAAAAAAAAAATACTCAATTTTTGGGAAATTTAATCCGTTAGAGCTATTAATTAATTAAAGGTCCCAATTAAAATTTAAATTATAAAATTTAAATTATAGATTCGGGTTTCCCAGTGAATGAGAATTTTTTCACTTGATCGCAATTGACAATTTAAGATAATCGCTATTCCCCTTCAAACATACACAGTAGCTTCATTTCAAATCTGATAAAAAAAATCAATTTTTCAATTTTTTCTTGACCTTTCAATTTTTTTTTTTTTTCAATTTAAATCTAGTAAAAATAGTAGTTATCAAACCTCATGGATCTTACTTTAATTCATTCAATGAAAAAAAAAGCATATATTGCTTTAAAACCCAAAATTTTTCCAAAAAAAAAAAAAATATATTTGTTTTTTAATTTTTTCCATAGTCAGAGACATAGGCTTAAAAAGAACATAGCTTGTGTGTGTTTTTAGTTGTAACAAAATGATCTTTTGGGAATTTATTAACGATGTATTACTTTCAAAGTTCATAGCGAAATTTTATTTTTGACTAGCGCCCAAAAAACTTAGCTAAAAAAGTCACACAATACCCTTACCTTGGGCCGGGTTCATTGAAATTCTCGTGAATAGAAAGTTTTGTATAATTACATCCCCACTGTACTAATCCATATTCTCAACCATTTTCATTATCATAGTTAAAGCAGTCGCCAAATGATCACACTGCTTTTTTTTAACCCGCGTTGTCCCTTGACCGCTTTTGGTCATTCATCCTAGTGAATATGCCCCGGGGAGGGTTTCATTCACTCTGCTGGGGGGGAAATGAAATTTTTGGAATAACTTTAAGATAATTCCCGATAACCCCAAAGAAATTTAGCTTCGGGAAGGGGAAAAATTACCTGAAAAATTGTTATATTATGTTATTAAGAGAGAAGATAATTACGGAACCTATAATCAATATGCATTCCTTAGTATTGGTGTTTTTTGGTTAAAAAATATGCTGTTTCTAAAAGGGGGGTGCCTCCTAGGGGCATCATAACCCTTCAAGGGGGGTGCGAGCATATAGAAAATTCGAAAACAAAAGATAATTTAAATAAAATTATTAATTTTCTGAAAGTAAAAAACAAACAAACAAAATGCAGTCTGAAATAATAAAAAATAAAAACATTTACACTGATATAATCATTATAAAATATTGTACAGCTCAAAGTATTTATAATTAATTTAGCAATACAAATTAAAAAAAGTTTAACATTACCAAACCCCATGGGCCTTTTATATAGAAAAATTTTATAAAAAAATTAACACTTGATGATTTTTTCGGTTTATAGTTAATTATTTCAATGCCGATTAAAAATTACGCCGCTTCCCCAAAACCACCGTTTTCAATTTTGGGGAGCGTATGTGGGTATTGGGGAGGGAGGGGTGAAAGGGAATAAATAAGCAAATCCTCTGAAATTAGTAAATCCCAAACACGTCAGGTTATTTTTTTGCAATCCACAGCCTTCTGAATAATTTATAGATAGCAGTTCACAGGAAAAATTGTACTTTGGGGAAAACGGGGAAAAATACGGGGCAAATAACATGGCTGAGTGAGACGTTTATAACGCGAAACATTTAAAAAAGGTCAAAGTCGAATTATCATCATCAATGAGGAAGGTTACTAATTATCGATTTATCTCCTTTCAAATGTTTTCAGGTCGATCTTATCGATTTTAAAATTCTGGCAAGCAATATAAGAGAGAATAAAAAGGTAGTAATAAGCGAATGTGTGAACTCATCTATATCGAAAACAGCTTCTACTTTTTCATCTCGACTACAAAGAGTCCTGATCGCAAATCCAGAGGCTTTGCTTTCAAAACGTTTCTGCTAAAAAAAATCGACCTAGGCGTGAAATGATGTTTCCCCAAACAGGCTATTTTCATTCATGGGAGTTGTCTGGGCTTGCAATGATTCTAGATCGATAGTGAGAGGAAAGAAAGATGAGGCTCAAAAACCGATACCTACATTGCAATGATAAAACGCTCTAACAGAATGTCAGTTGTTTATTATAAAACTTTCGACTACCCCTCTCCCCCACACACAGAAGAGTTTGTTTCCTTGTGGCAGTTTTATTTGATACACATCTTTTGTATAGAAACAGCTGGGACTCATTCTTCGCCCAAAATGGGGATAGAGCCGGAGATAAAGTAATTTAAGTATCAGTTTTTGTGCGTAGTGGAGGGCTGCTTAGTTTTGGAGATGATTCCATGAAAGCTCTTTCCGGCATGATGGAGAGTAACTATTCACATAAAAGAAAATGAAATAGTGAACATAGAATGAAAATAAATAAAACTGAATGGCAAGTGTAGCTTCAAAGACTAACAGCAAAGAGCTATATATAACGAGATAAAGCGAAAAAGTTTTCTAAATAGAAATCTATGGAACTAGAAATTCCCCATAACTGTTTACATATTTTGCTCATGTTTGTAACTAACAAAAATGTATTGTGTTATTTGTTGATACAGTTTTAAGGATAATGTTTTAAAACCATAATCGCTTTTTTTAAGCTGATATTAAACTTTTTATGTACTCCTATTGCTCCAATATTCTACCATTTTTATTCATTTAAAGAAATGCCTTTCATAGTTTCACTAGCTGGTGTACCCGTTCTTCGCACTGGTGAATTGAAAAATAAAACAACAGAGGTTGAAGGATAAAAGACTTCTTAATGAGTAAATATTAAGTGAATTCGAAACTAAACAACAACAGACACAAGTAAAAAATTGGCATATCTCTCATAAACAAAAAAACATATTTGCTAAATTTTAAATAAATCACTTTAGTAGCTGAAAGAAGGGATTATGTTTAATTTATCTCTCCTGCAACCACGTTGTGATTCGACTTTTGAAAACTCCTTTCTAAGCTGATCTCTGCAATGCAAAATTAACATGTTGTCCAAATTTAAATGCTGTAGGCTCAGTGGTTCATAAAAGGGATTTTTTAAACATGAAACACATCTGAGTATTTAAGTTTGAAAATCCCTTTCTTAGTAGAACTTTACTCCATGAAAGAAACATACTTTCTAAATTTCAAATCTGTAGGTCTAATAGTTATGAAAACCTAAATATGTATCTATAACGACACTTAACCTCTCGCAAACCCATTTGTGTTTCAATTTGTGCAAAACCGTTTCTTAGCGGATCTCTATTTGGTTAAAGGAACATGCCTGCTAAATTTGAAGTATGTAGGTTTAATAATTCAAAATGGGAATATTTATCTATAATGCCCCTTTAACTCCTCGCAAACCTCCTTGATTACCTGTTTTTTAAAAATCTCTTTTGTAGCTTATGTCTAATCCATGACAGGATATGCAAGCCATATTAGTAAGTAAAATAGTTCAGAAACAGGAATACGTTTCTATAACGTCCCTTTAACACCTACGGACCCCTGGAGGTCAATTTTCGTAAGAAACTTTTTTGTAGCGGTTCTCTACTCCATGAACGGAATATACTGCCAAATTTAAAACTGTAGGTCTGATAGCTCAAAACCTGGAATATTTATCTAGAACGGCCCTCGCAATCCCCCTTGTGTGTCGATTTCCGCAAATCCTTTTTAAAAAATCTCCATTTCACGAAAGAAACATGCCTGCCAAATTTGATTTATGTAAGTCTAATAGTTCAAAAACGGAAATATTTATCTAAAACGGTAAACACTCGCCACCCCTTACTCTATGGAAGGAGCATGCCAACAAAATTACATGTCTGAAGGTCTAACAGTTCCAGACATATTATGAAGAGTGTCTCGCTTTTCTCCTTTATATTTATAGATTTCGTATGCCTGTATTTCCAAGGAAAGTACACTTAATAAAATATTGAGCAATTGAAAATTCTGTATTTGTGATTTCCATTAATTGTGAGGGTGAAGCTCAGACTTTTAACTGAACAGTTCTTGGCATTTACAATCACGTTGTTTAAATCAATAAAACAAGTAATATTAAAAAAATTGAGTCAATTCCTACTTAGAACAACAAAGAAAATTTTTATTTTAGCTACTTTTTATTAAATAGTTACAATTATTATAATATAAATATGTATATACATAGGACAGAATCACAAGATTAAGTGGTCATTAATTTTTATTAATTATCGTTAAATTATCGTATTGTCATCCAAAACAATCGTGTATATAAAATTTCAGTTCAACTGAATGTTTTAAAACAGAAGAAAAAAAAATTCTTTTAAAGTTTTGAACCAAGTCACACACTAAAAGTGAAACCAACACCAAAATGGTCACTAAGCCGCCAAAAATGATGCCAACGTAGCTGTATTTGTAATTCTTTAAATAATAAGTTTTAATCAATATTTATTAATTATGATTAAATTACGATATTGTCATCCAAAATAATCCTGTATGTAAAATTTCAGCTCAGTTGAGCGCTTTAAAATGCATTTTATTAACGATTGAAAAATCCTCCAAGATAAATAATATATAGAGAGTGTGAGCTACTTGTAGGAATTGAATGATAGTTTTTGTTAAGTGTTAAACAACATCCGCTTTTTACTGTTAAAGTGTGATTTCAGAGTTTGTAGATAGACAGATTTATCAATCGAGCCAGGAAAGTAATCCTTATCTGTACAGCTAGATAGAAAATCCTTGTTACATTCATTTCAATTCACGTGTTGAGAAGCATCCACATGTTCCCTTTCCAGTGAGGATTTATTACATAATTGATAAGCATCGCCACAGCTGAGGAAACGCAGGATGCTAGACTCCTTGCATTGATTATGGTAAAACGATGAGACAGGCATATTTTCAGGAAGGAACATTTTTTAAGGTACTTTTAAAAAGATAATTTTATTTATTTATTTACTTTTTTTTTGCAATCACTACAGTACTGATATTTCTAATAAGTTTTTTCCAATATATTAAACTATGATAGGTTTCATTTATACAGATACAACATAGCTATACTAAAAAATCGAATTGGAACTTTTTCTGGACCATTTACTTGAATTACATATTTTCTTAATTTAACGAGAAAAAATAAAAATAGGGTTTTTAAAGTCAATACCTACTTTGATCAACAAAGAAAAACTATACTTTAGTTAATAAAGTTCAATTAATGAATTAATATTCGAAAAAAACTGTAATAACAGCAAGTGTAATCCACTACAAGTTTAAAAAAAATGTATTTGAACTTCAGTGGATGAATAAAAAAAATAAGTATTTGAAGTCCAGAAAAAAATCGTTCGAAAAATTCACTGACGTCATTTGTTGCATCTAGTTCTAACTTCGTCAGAAAAAATGCAGAATAAATTTTAAAATAAAAAATAATGTTTAGTAAATGAATTAATATTTGAAAAACTGTATTAACATCAAGTGTTGTCCACTTCCAGTTTAAAAAATGTATTTGAACTTCAGTGAATGAATAAAAAGTATTTTATTTAACGATTGAAAATTTGAACATGATATATATATAAGAGAGAGAGAGAGGTAGTGTGTAGAGGAAATGAAAAAAGTAGGTGTAAACTCAATCACAAATTCTAATTTTAAATATGAAGATATTCCGTTAATCAGGGTTGCATATATTATTCATTTTTCTTGAAAAAGATGACGGTTGGTTTGATTAAAATGTCTGTTAGATCGCGGACACGCGATCCCTTTAGGAACTACCTTTTATCATATGTTTTACTATTCTGACAACCTTTGGTCATCCTTAGAGAGAATGCTCAAAGTTTTCATCCCTTCTTTCTTTTCTATTGTGCGAAAAGAATAACATTAGATATTATGGTATCCTTCACACTAAACGTTTTAATGCAATCTGGAGTATTTAGAAAAAATCTGAAGACTTTAAAAATTTATTCGTGTATATAGACATCATGTAAGTCGTATACCAGCCAATTAAAACGTACTCTCCATAGAAATATATATCAATTCTACCCGAATTCTCTCTCTCCCTCTTTTTATTTTATAAACATAAAACTGCCAAGAAGAAAAACGTAATTCAATAGAAAGTGTTAAAACTAAGGATGTGATATTAAAATAGAACATTAAAAAAAATTTCTTGAAAGACGCTTTATGTCCTAAGCTGTGAACAAATAGTTTTTAGAAAGAGGGGAAAATAAAACTTGTTTTAAATTGAAAAATATCTTTATATATATATATAAAATGCTTGTATTAATATTTTTTTTGTCATTTTTTTTTAAAAATTTTTTGTGATATCGGGGTAGTTTAAAAAAAAAAAAAGAAGAAAATTATCTTGGAGTAAAAAAACCATATTTTTTTTTGAAATTTAACGTTTGATTCTTAGCTTAAAATAAACAAAAATAATTAATAGTTAATTAACGAAAGGATAATTAATTTTGCAAAATTTACTTTTTTATAATCGGGGAACATAATTTCTGATTTTTTTCTTAAAACACACGTTTAAATTTTTCTTGGTTTGTTAAGTTTTTATTATTTTTAATTCATGTTTCAAAGATACTAATAACCAAAACCCGATATATTTTGTATATAAAACAGAGAAAAAAGTGGGGGGAAATATTATAAAAATCTGTCTGTATATGTATTAATGTAATGTATTTGATCAAATTTGAATTTACTTTTTATACTTTTTTTTGGAGAAAAACGATATTGTTTTACTTAGCTAAATATATTTATGGGGCCAGGATATTGATTTTTTTAAATTACACGTATAGTATATTTTAGTCCAAAGTTTCGAAAAAAAAGTTTATAGCACGGATTTTGTTAATGCTTTAATCATTTGTTAAACAATGGGGTAGTTTTAAAAAAAAGGTGAGGTATTAGAAAAAATTCAGTTTTTTTTTTTTAAAACACTTTTACACTTATTGCATAAAGGAAATGTAAAAACCAGTTTTTTCCGGAAGAGAAAAACCACCAAAATTAATTTTAAAATTGTCTAATATTAACGTCGCACGTTCAGCAAAACCAAAAATGGATCGGACGAGGGAAAAACCGAGCTGGCAACCCCATCTCCCCCCCCACCAATGGGAGGACGCGAATCGCCCCCGGCGGGGGGGAAGGGGGTTTGGGGCCAACTTGTGCCAGCCACGATCCGATACCTTGACCAATACCCGGGGGCCCTTTTTTTTTATAACATGTGTTTTTAAAAATTTAAATTTTAAATTAAAAAATCTTGAAAGTATATTTCCCCAAAAAGCTTAGATGATGTAATTATGTTTTTCTTATTTAAAAAACCAACTTTTTAATAAATAATCTCAAAAAAAAACCAAAAAGCAAATTTTTATACCCGGGTTTTACCTTTTTTTTTTCCAGGGTACATTAAAAGACACGTATTTCACGCGGGCCATAATTTTTTTTTGGGGAAAAATTATAAAACCAAGGCAATACTGGACCCTAAAAAGGGGAAAAATTTAAAGGGAAAACCCTTTTGGCTTTTAATATATTTAACCCTAAACACAATAAAAAAAAGGTTTTAGATTATTTAACCAGAATAGGTACTCTTCCCCCGGATCAAACTCTTAGTTTACCGTCTACTGTCTAAAACATCTACCATGCAACTTGATAATATGATTTTTTTTCTTTGACAAAAAACTATTTTATTTTTTTTTTTAAATATTAATTTATCATATAAAAAACATAAAAAAAGAGTCACGAATTCCAGACTAAAATCGGTTTTATTTTTGTTTATAATTAAAACCCAGTTTTACCCATAAAATAGTCACTACTACAATTCAACCCTACTTCCCCGTTATTTGTTATTTTAACCATTACAGTTACAAATACGATGCGGGCCCACCGTAAAGCAACACCCTGAAGGAGCATGCAAATAACATGAAACTTACAACATGCAATTGAGGTGAGATATGCAAATGATTAGAATTTCAGCGCAGAAAACATCACGTGCGCCTGTGTCGCCACCTCAAAGTGCTATTTGGATTAGAGATTTCGACAATTTCAAGTTCCCCAATTTGTGTTTTTCGTGGTTTTCAAAAACGATAACTTAGGGCTCGAGAAAACGCGATGAGCTTTTGACGGTATCCGATTTAGACAGAGGAAGGATAGTGCCCACCGAGATTGTGGATTATCTTCAGAAAACGGTAGTCGTGTTGGGCGAAACCAAACAACTGTAATGCGGGTATGTCACGTTGGGTGCAGAAGGGTACGACGGACCGACGTGATCGATCGCATCCACCTCAAATTTCCACTTCAGGGGGAGAGAAAATTTCACATGGGGGTGACGGACGCTCGGTTACATCACGGGAAACACAGCACAGCACTTGGGGTCTGCCCTCATTCAGTGTCTGCGCACCATTCGACGCCGTTTACAGCAGAGTGTCTATCCGCAGACGTCCATTGTTGCGCACCCTTGACGCAGAACCCAGACATCTCCGTCACCAATGCGATGAAAGAAGAATGTGGGTGGCAGAATGAATGAAGTTGTTTTACTGACGAGTCAATCATCTGTCTGCAACACCACGATGGTCGGATTCGAGTCTGGAACCGTGGAGAGAGGATGCTGAACAGCTGCGTTATGCACCGCCACACGGTCCTGCACCGGGTATGGTATGGGCGGTATTGGATTAACTCTTGCACTTTCTAGTACGCATTGCCGGTTTTTAAACAGCTAGCCTACATCTCCGAAGTGTTGGGCAGTTGTTCTTCCTTACCTTCAGGGGTTGGCACAGCCCAGTTCAACAGGATAATGCACGACCACAGTGACGCATGTCAAAGATTCTTGTCAATCACCGATTGAATTGCTTCCTGGCTGGCTCACCCATCTTCGCCGATAGAAAACATGTGGTTCTGGGTTGGGTTTAACGATTGACCCCCATTCTTTCCCACTGCCACACAATTTCAACTGAGAAGGTTGT
>BMAV01010276.1:2826-46129 GCA_019973955.1 Trichonephila inaurata madagascariensis
TTTTTTTCATTTTCTTGTGGCTCATATCATTGAGAAACTTGCCACCAAATTTCAGATCTGATAATAAATTAGTTTTTAAGATATTTTTTTGTGTGTGTGTGTGAAGTTTTCTGAGTTTAGGTTTTAGTTTCGGTTTCATTTTAAAGTATTTTTGCACTTTTAAATTGAGTTAATTAGAAATATTTTAGAGCACAATCAACGCTGTAAGTGTGAAATGGTTATTAATTTCATTTTTTATTACTAAAATCATTTCTGCTTGATTATGTTTTGAGTTTTTTGAGTTCTCATAATTACAGTCGAACCTCTACATAATGAAGCCGATAAATCGCAAAAAAAAGTTCGTTATATGGAAAATTCGCTTTATAGAAAGGTTAATCTTTTAATATACTTTATAAACCACATAAAACAAATTTTAAATTCATAAACACTATGTATTAAAAAAGGTAATTATTCACACCTTTTTTTAAAATTAATATATGTTTATTTTATATATATGACCCATTAAAAAAGAAAGAAAGAAAAATTGCAAGGAAAGCAAGAAAAAGAATGTCGAAGAATTCATTGTATTTTCAATATTAAGAAAATAATTTTATACTGAAATTTTTCAATTTTAAGGACATTTTTATATGTTAAAGCATACAAGTAAAATATTAAACACATACATTATTTTATAATTAGAACACGGGGACACGGAACAACTACACTGAAGGTGAAAGAGGATATCGAAGATGTCTCTTGTGAACTAGGCAATGGGGGTTAAAGGTTGCACTTCTTCGATGAAACGTCCAGAACTCTATTGCTCTCGTCGAGTTAGGATCGAATAAAACCAGTTCAAGATCTATGACCACCATAACATACGTTTTAAAGAGAGAATAACTTGAAATTTTTTCAGAAATACTTTAAAAAAAAAAGGAGAACAAAAATTGAATCACAAAAGAAAAATTTCGTTATGTAGAAAATGCACTTCACTATAGAGAGATTATTTTACGAAGAAAATCGTGAAATGTTCAAGATTCCAGGAAAAAGATCGCTTTATAGAAAAATTCGAAATATAGAGGTCCGTCATATAGAGGTTCGACTGTACTTAATTAAGATTGATTTCAAGGCAAAGTTTTGTTTCCAAAAAATGGTTTATATAAGCCTTTAAGACCCAACCCGCTCGATCGTGCGGGTTAGATATTTTAATACGTTTTTGCTTCTGAAATAATCGTATGCAAGAAAATCGTGAATCTAACGATTGAGCCAGTTTGAAGAAAGTGTAAAGTGTTACTTTTTATTAACAGACGATGATTGTGGTCCATGTTTTACTTTCAGGTGGCAAATCTAGATTTGTTTTCAAATACAACGAAAACACGTTTTCTTTTTATCTGTCGTAAAAAGGTAATTATTAATATATTTCTAATTGTTTAAATACAAATTTTTGTATTAATGTTTAAATAATTGTAAAATAGAAAAAATATTTACTGTACTCAATTAATGTGGCTTGTAGGACTCGGGATTTCGTTACCCGCACGATCGTGCGGGTTGGGCGTGTGGGAGACAGGATGATTAATGAACGAGGCGATGTTTTCAGATTTAAATTACTTGCTATTATTTCATCTTCGGTAACTGCTCTCGGAGGGACGCGTGTATTGCCAAGGAAGTGTGAAGTAGGAATGAAATGGATGCACGGGGTCGCAATAGTTGAAAAGCTGACGCGTGCGCAGATTGCATCTTAGGTGCCTGTGCGAGTAAGCACTATTCGCAATTGCTGGAGGTTTCGCACACGCGCAGATCGCAGTGTAAAGCATACGAGAATGAGGAGTTGAGAATCTCTACAGGCGTTACTTGAGTCACTGTAGCTGTAAAGGTAAGTACTACTTACCATGCGAATTTTCTTTTCTGTTTCAATGATTTTGATGAAAGCCTACATAAAAATGAAATATTTCGATATATAATTAATATCAAATCTTCCTGGGGGTCGCCATGGATGAGTCCCTTTTTTTCTTTCTCTCTCTCTTTTGCAATTAATTTTCTTATTCATACATTTATTGAGGAGTATGGCATTTTTATCCTCTCCACAAATATCTGCATCCATATCCCCCCCCTCACAAAAATCAGGGTTTTCCGGGGGGAGTTAGTATGTGGTGTGGTTTAAATATATATTAATATATTATATATATATATTAATAATAAAATTTTCTGATACATTTTACTATTTTTCATGGAATATTGTGCTAACGTTTAACCAAAAACTTTTTCGGGTGTCTAAAAGGAGAAGAATTCTCACAGAAGAAAATTTTCAATTGATGAATAAATCAGATTGAACTTAGATCTGAACTTAATGATCTCTCGGATGATGACAATGCTGCGAAAAAAACATATAAATCGCGTATACTGAAAGGAGAATCAAGCTCAGATGAGAGCGATGAAGAAACACATGGAAATATTTGAAATGGAAAGACCGTTGTGGATCATTCTTTACCATAATAGTCTCTTGAACACATTCATTACATTGTTCTAGCTGTTACAAATTCTTGGTTTCTGTGCAAACAAGATACAATATCAAATAAAATTCCTCTAAAAATCAAAATGGATCGCTTTAAATTTAAGTTAGAGATAGTTGAAACGTTGTCAGCCACTCCCCCTACTAACAATAATATTTTAACTGATAATGAAGATAACAGTGTTGTAATTCCACTCGCAAAAATATCGAAGTATTATAATCCACATGCTATACATGCCATGACTTTTATCCTGGCCATTCCAGGATAAAAGGTTTGCCATGTATAGCCATTTTTGATGTGTTGATGACATTTCAAAGCCTCGCAAGTGCAGATTTGACAACTACGAAAGCAGTTTGAAAACATGTTGTGAAAAATGCAATGGTTATTTATATTTGCCAAAAACAAAACAAAAGATTTTTTCTATAGATAAATAATGAATTAATAAAAGAGTTAATTGTACATTAATAATTTCCTTATTCGTAACAATTTTAATTGAATTAAGATTGTTTCTTCTATCAAATTAGAGCTAAAAATGTATAACTTGTAACATTTCATAGGTGACTTGTTTCACAGATAACACCCAACCCGCACGATCATGCGGGTACCGTATACGCCCCAGGGGAGGAGTGGGAATTTTTTTATAATTTTTCCCAATGTCATCGGGGTCCATATAGTATTAATAACCAGAAGAATTTAATATTTGGAGATAAAAATAATTCGGGTCTTAAAGGGATAACTTAGAAGCTTTTTCATTAATTTTTTCCTGTTGAGAAAATGCCATGGCTAAAACTTTTATCTGGTTGGTATGAGAAACATTATTTGGAAGAGATGGAATACTACTGGAAATGATATATCTAAAAATCATCTCTTCACTGATACTTCAATAAGACTTCCGAATACAGGTATTCTGACTACAAGTATTGCAGATAAAACTGAATATATTTCCGTGATGGGCCAAACTGTTTTATAGTAAACATATAGTAGTACTATATTATGGTATTTGAGTTCTTGTTGGGCGATTTTTAAAACTTGCTAAATTTCCCTAATTTAAAACTAAAAAAAATTTAATTTCATGTACAAACCTGGAGCTTTTTAGCTTAAGTTAATATCATTATTATGTTGTATATAAATGCATTGTGTTTCAAAACTTTTGTGAAATTATTTCGTTAAGATTAGGCTGAATAACCTGTCATCGTAACAAACATTATCAATATTATATAAAAATATATTTTGAATTAAAAAAAGTGTTTTCAGTCATAATTAATTGAAGTAGTGTTTTGATATAGAACACATAAGTTGGAAAATAACATATTAAAAAAGAGTTATACAACTATAGGTTTTTGTTTTATGCCTTTACAAACTTTAAATGCTTTTTTCTCAGACTTTAAATTTTGAAAAAATTTTTTTCTAATCCCTAGGGGTTTCTTTTCCGTTAAAGATAGAGTCTTGAAATTTTTAGATATTCCCAAACATATGTTCTATAAAATTTAGTATGGATTTAGGTCTGAGATCTCTAGTTATTTTTTTAAAAAAAATGCTAAATATTTTTTAAAATTTCGTGTTTTTTCCAGGTTTAGTTAGAAAAATAGCTATTAAAAATCAACAAGGCAACAGATTTTGAAATCTATACTAACTTTTGTTCGCAATAATCTAAGAAACATAAATCACTTAAAATGACTAAAAAATTTTAAAAATCGAGCATTTTATAAATTTGAAAAAACTTCAAAAATTCTTAATTTTTTTAAAACTGTAAAATAATGGTTGGTCAAACTGACTTTTTGCTTCCAGAATCAACTTGATAATATAATCTGAATATGAAACATAAATTATTCTTACTGTTACTGTCTCCAAAAATTTTTTTTTTTGAAAAAGGGCACTGTGTAGCCCTAATTAGTTTTTAAATATTTTCTAGTTTCCAACCACCTATAATTCATTTAGTCGACAATCGAGCATGGGTGTAGACACTGCAGTGAAAAAATGTGTAACAATGTCCCCTTTTCGGTTGGAGAATAGAGCATAGATTTTGCACAAAAAATTAGTTCCTTATTCTCCTTGGAGTGCTTTTTGGGTTCTGATATGAATATTGAGTATTTGAAATATTTATTTATATTTCGATACTTAGCCACCATGACACCAAAAAAACATTCATGCTATAATTCTTGTTAAGATCCGAAATCTTGCGGAAAGTGAAAGAAATTGTAAGAAATCTTTCAAAACCTCGAATTTCAGAATTCTGACAGTTTGATCAACCTAAATAACAATTAATTTAAATAAATAGAATAAAGTTTAGAAAAAATTAAGAATCTAGAATTAATTAAATTTATCTATTATTTAGAATTAAATAGCAAATAAGTTTTTCAACAAATAGAAAATTTCATTGAAAAGTAAAATATATTAGTAGCATTTTAATTCTATGTTATAGTTGATGAGTTTTAAAGATCTTAATACGCGTTTCATCTGTGTCATCATAATTTTTGTACAAACAATGTCCTCCAAATATTTTGATTCATTAAAAGAGGTTGAAAAACTAATAAAAAAAATGTTAGGAATAAGTAAAATACTGTTCTTCGATACCATCGATTTTATTCATATTTATAAATTATACATAGATGCAACAAATTCATTAATAAATACTAAAAAATATTATGCTTAGAAGTATTTCTTAAGTATAATATGAAAGCATGGATATAATTTCGTGTAATACCCGAATCGCATTACTTTACTTTCGTAAATTCGCAGATACGTAATTTTTATGCTCGGTAGAAAATTTATTTCTCGAAGGAAAAAGAAATTGTATTGTCAAACTATAGTACAGTCACCCAAGAGTTATAGTGGTTAGTGACGTTGACTGCGGTGCCGTAGGGTCTGGGTTTGAGTCCCGGGTAAGACATGGATGTTTGTGTTGTAATCCTTCTCTTTGTGATGTGTGCTTAACGCTTACTTCTGTGTAAGCCCTCGTGTGATACTTTGTGGTGCACGGGGCTATAAATGATGTTCTCAATAAAAATAAATAAATAAAAAACTATAATACAGGCGTTCTTCGTATAATACGATTTCGACATTACACGATACAAAATTTGAATTAAATGAAATTTTTTTGTTGAAGTAGGAATTATTCCCTTTAGTAATACGTAGTGAATAATTTAAAAGTGAATTGTTGCAAAGTTCTTTAACTCCTTACAGAGAAATTCTGAAAGAATTGCAAGATTGAAACAGACAGGTAGTTGCAACTACGTCATAAAACTTTTGCTATGATGTAGAAGTAACCAGTGAAGAGGTGTTTCAACCAACCTTGAGGGTAAAACAAAGGATTAGCTATAATTTCTGATGAAAGTGATGATGAAAATCGATTTTGTAATCATAATAAGCAGTTTCTATTCATTTCATAATAGTAGTAGTATTTTTTGAATATATATATATATATTTTGTTGTATTTTTAATTTTTGTTTTTGATTAAAAATTTAAATTTAACTTACTTCTACATTTGTATGTTTTATTGGAACGAAATTTCAGCTGTCATAAAATTTTACACCTTAAGACTTGATTTCGATAGAACCCGGTACACATTACATTGATTTATATCATTTCAAAATTTCGTATAACGCTGTTTCGATACAACACGGTACATATTGATCTGATTTATATTATGTACTCACATAATTAACTTAACAAGTAAATCAACTTAATAAGTAAAAACAACAGTTAAAATAAATAAACAAAAAAGTCTCGTATAGCCCTGTTTCGATATAGCACGGTACGAATTAGTCGTGTTATACAAAGTACACCAGTATATCATTGATTTCTTATAACCTTTACTTCAAATATGCAAATATGTATGCATGTACAAAACGAACTTTTTAAAAATATTTTTATACATACAGCATTTGCTTGTTTTGTAATAGATAGTGCATTCATAACAAGGTTCTATTCCAGGGATGGGCAAGGTCAACGCAGCCTTTCATCCCTATTGCACTGAGTCGATAAATGAGTACCCAGCTTGTTTGGGGACTTGAACACTGGGTGTCTCTCTTCAGACTGGCTACCTGATTGGGAAATCTACTCATGCACCTTGTGACGGGCTCACGCGTCTTTTCTGTAACATAACCTCTAGGTTCTTTGACGGCCAAGATTAATGGCAAATCTTTTCCAACCCAAATCCAATAAGTGAAATACGATTATGAAATGCAAATAAGATAGCTTTTAAAAGAACAGAAGTTTCAGTAATCAGTATGGCAATTTAGGGAAAGTTATGTTTGGAAGAGATACGAGTGTGAATTGACGGCCTATCATAAAGTTACCGGGATATTCAGCCATTGATACAAGGTGCATACTATTGCACGTGCGCCCAGACATCTCAGTACCGTGAAAGAATCTTAGCTTGAATTAAGGTAGGACTGATTATTTGATATTAGGACTTGTAATATTATCAGAATTGTGAGTAGGCAAATAATATAATTATTTAGATAAAGTGGTCTAAATTACGTGATTCGGTTTAACTATCGCTGTGTGTTTGGTTTATTAGATTCTCACTTGTATAAATTTATCTAAATTATTAGAAGTTTAAGTTATATTCTTAATAAAGTCATATTAAGAATTTTAAAATGTCTGATCATTTTGAAAATCCCACACCTCTAATTCATGCTGACAATCAAAGATATGGTCACCAAAGAGCGACCATATCACAACCTCAGCCACAATGGTCACATACACTTGGATGGTTACAGTAAGCCTTAGCCTTCATGGCCTGTTGTGCCACTGAGTTTGAGTTGAGAGTGCATTCATTGGTTGAGATTTTTTGTTTACGTTTATATTTAAATATTTAAAATGATGCACTTGTTTACGTGTTCTTGTAATTTAACATTCTTTCTATAAATAACTATTTTGACATCATACTTTTATTTCTTGTGTTCTTTTGTTCGGATGATTTCACGACTTGATATCATCTGAAAAATGTTAACATTTTTTTTAATCATTGTTTTTAATCACTATATAATTTGATCTGGAACGCATTTTTTTTTGTATAAAAAGTGGAGCAAATTGAAGATGGATGGAGACTAATTTGGACTATTTTTGTCACAGTGAAGGAGAGCGCCCCACTCATACCGAAATTTAGACGAAAGAATTTAATTTTGCTAAATTGTAATTTATGTAAATATTTTTCAAAAAAACCATTAATCAGATTGCGTCTCACAGGAAGCAAGCTGATGCGTTTATTTAAAATTTTAATATAAATCTGTAAATACCAGCGCGACTTTTATATTTTGCGACTTACTTACATTATGTTTCTATGTTTACCTCCTATTACGTATTTCTGAGGTGTGTGTTACATTGTTTTTATCACTCAAAAATGAAAGCGTTTGAATAGGTTTGATAATTTTATCATCTTGAAAATTATTAAACCTAACACTGAATGAATCCTGCAAAATGTATACTAAACTTTTAAATTTTCCACAGCTCGAAGCATTAATATTTTTCCTAGATAGTCCTTGCAATAATGTAAAATGTGGTGATCTTGTTTTCTCCAAAAACGAGACAAAAAAAATGGACAAAAGTTTGTTCACAAAAGAAGATATATGACCAACTAGTTAAGGAAAAATATAATCTTTTCCCAGTAATCTTAAATTATTTAAATGCCCCAGACTATCAGTAAGAAAAGCTAAATCCCATAGCCAATCATTATTCTTGACTAGAAAGCACTCACTGGGCATTTCACAGTTTTCTTCCAGACGCGCACCTTCAAATTCCAAAACCTCGCGCGTGACAGCACTTCCTTTTGAAAGACAGCGCACGTAACAATGAAGAGCAACTCTGCAAGATAATTTTCTGTTGCAGCTCAATCAATTAAGTGTATTTAAAATAAGTTTTTAAGGGGCTTTTTTTGAGACAACCGCATTTCAATAAAATTGTAAATTTTTTTTTTATTTATTATTATTTTTTCAAATGTTTGAATTTTTCAACAAGTTTTCGCGTGCCACTGTTACAACTCTGCCATTCCCCAATGTGACACACATGCCGTGGGTTGGCCATCCATGTTTTAAGTCATGTAATATGAAACTAAGAACACGTCTTAAAAATTACATACATTTATCAAGAATCTTAAATTTAGTTTCAGTAAATAATTAAAAAAAAGATAAACGCATACACTAATAATTTATTATGAAATAATAACAAATTATTCACCGCTACTTGCATATAACGCTTTTGTTAATTCCAAGATTAGTAGAAATCGCTATTTTCAATATAAAAACCTATCATACCTGCTGTGATGAAGTCCAATAAAGGTTCTTACCCTATAATAATGTTTCGAGAAGCTAAAGAGCCTTCAGAAATATACTGTGGTTTTAACTTATTTTTTAATCAAAGAAATTTCTTAAGATTTATATAACTGTTTTGGTTTATAATGTGTTCTAGTTACCCGGATGTTATAACAGCATGCCTACTATTTTTTTATCTTTCCGGTCCCAACTGCTACAACTGAAAGAAGTTTATCTAAGCTAAAAATTGTTACGAGGTACAGACAGATAAAAAAACTTTCCATTCCTGAATAATTCGACCAACAGCCTCGAAATTGCACAAGTATATTTCTTTTGCTGAGTACACATTCACTTAGAACAGGTTTTACCGAAATTGCTCCCAAATGAGGGGAGGGTTAAGGCAAATAGATAAGGAAAAATCCCGTTTTTTTTTAACTATTAGATCTACAGAACTGAAATTTGGTAAGTATGTTTCTTTTGTTGAGTAGAAATTCGTTAAAAATGATTTTTGAAGAAATCGACCTAAGAAGAGTTATGGGAACTAAATAAAAACGAAATATATTGTCACATAATTAATACCATATTTTCTTGTGGGTTGCCATGTACGAGTTCCTTTTTTTTTTTCTCGCTCTTTTTTGCAATTAGTTTTCTCTTTCATACATTTGTTGAGGGGTATGGCGTTTTCATCCTTTACACAAATATCTGCATCGATATCTTTTCTACCCCCCCTCCCCCACCAAAAAAAATCTGTGTTTTCCGATAGTAATTGGTAAGGGGGGGCCTTAAATATTTTTTTTCAAACAATAAATTTTTTTGATACATTTTATTATTTTTTATGGCATACTGTGCTAATTGTTAAACAAAAACTTTTTCATGTGTCTAAAAGGAAAAGAATTCTTACACAAATAGAAATTTTGAAATTGATGAATAAATCAGATTCTGAGCTTAGTAATTTCTCGGATGATGACTATACTGTGAACAAAACATATGAATTACGTATATTGGAAGGAGAATCAAGTTCAGATGAGAACGATGAAGAAAAGCATGGAAATATTTGTAATGGAATGGCAATTTTGGATCATTCTTTACCACCAAAGTCTCTTGAACCCATTCATTTAATCATTTCAGCTGTTGAAAATTCATGTTTCTGGGCAAATAAAATACAATATCAAATAAAATTCCTCCGAAAACCAAAATGGATCTCTTAAAATTTAAGTTAGAAATAGCTGAAGGGCGTTAGAAGCCTCTCCAACTACTAATAAAAGTATTTTAACTGATGATGAAGATAACAGTGTTGTAATTCCTGCCACAAAAAAGACCGAAGTGTTTTAATCCATCTGCTGTACATGTCATATCTTTTATCCTGGCCATGCCAGGATAAAAGGCATGGTATGTATATCATTTTCGATGTGTTGACATTTCAAATCGTTGCAAGTGCAAATTTGAAAACTGATAAAGCAGTTCCAAAACATTTTGTGAAAAATTGAATGTTTATTTATACTTGTCAAAAACAACAGCATGCTTTAAATATTTTCACAGTAAATAAATAATTAGTTAATAAAGGGCTAATTTATACATCAATAATTTTCTTATTTGTAACAATTTTAGTTGAATTAAGATTGTTTCTTATATCTAAAAAATGCATAACTCGTAAAACGTTGAAGGTGACCTTTTTCACACATAAATTCCAACCCGCAGATCGTGCAGGTACCGTGTACATTTCAGGGGTGGAGCAAAATTTTTTAAATTATTTTTTTCAGTATCATTGGGAATAATATAGTGTTAATAACCAGACGAACTCAATATTTAAAGATAAAAGTATTTCGGCTCTTAAAGGGATTTTATTCACACTTGTATTTTACGTTGAGTTTTTGATTAAAAAATGCTTTTAAAGTTCTAGGAAAAATCTCAGTTTTTTCATTAGAAAGATAACTGTGTTTCCCAAACCATTAAAAACTGCATTTACATTTGTATAAATTTAAAGAAACAGAATTATAGCATTTCAATAAATTGAAATTGATTGTTATCTTTCTATCTTGAGCGTGTTGTGGTGTGAAAGTTACGAAGATATAACATAAATTTTGCTTTCATCCTCTATATAAAACAACATGCAACGATGGAATTTCTGATCATTGAAATATTAAAATCTTGTCTCTAAAAATGTAAATGAAATTACTCAAGAAAATAGTAAATAATATGATCACAAAATAATAAGTTATATTGTTAAATATATTGAAGTAAAAATTCAATTATAATATATTGAACTAAAAAAAGTATTATCATCAGACCCGTACTTACCTATGAATCTGTAATTTGAATTTTAACTGAATCACAGACTGAACAGTTAACTGTAGCAGTTATTCTTAGCAAGAAACAGCCTCCAGACAGTGTTCTGTTGCATTCACGTTTAACCTATGCTAACTAATTTTTTTTTACAAAATCCACTTCCGTATTTCACTTAGAATAATTTTTTGCACACCATGTATATGATGTTTAATTAATCTTGTGTAGATATTTCATTTCAAGTATAATTTCATTTTCCAAAATGTTTTTTGTTCCAACAACATAAAAATATACTTATGTAAAATAGATTTTTATTTTTATTTACCGTTTAACATGCCTAATGAATGCGATGATAACCAGATCGCCCACGTGGTAGTCAAACCTCCACCTTTTTGGAAGCATAACCCTGCGTTATGGTTTGTGAGATTAGAAGCACATTTCGACTTAGCAAAAATATCTAATGCTAGCACTAAATTAATTATGTTCTGTCTGCTGTTGAGTCAAACACATTAAATTCTGTTAGCGATTTAGTTCTAAAAAACCACCTGAAAAAGGAAAGTATGAAGCTTTATAAAAGCGTCTAATCGAGGTACACTCAGAAAGTGAGGTGTCTAAAATATGAACTTTCCCCCAGGGCTTAGAATTAAGGGGACAGTGGCCATCACAGCTTCTTAAGCCACATTCACACCAAGGCAGTCAACGTCGACAGTTGAGCGTCAGTCTAGCCAATCAGGGACTTATCTCGCCCGAGATAAAGTCTCTGATTGGCCAGACGCTCAATGCTCGACGCTGACTGTCTTGGTGTGTATGCGGCCTTACTAGCATGTGTTCCCTCGCCGGCGGTAATGTTGGCGAGAGACTCTTAAAATCGCTGTCGGTCGAACGTTTACTTTTGCTCATAAAATCAATGACCTGCCTTTCTCCCAGGGAATCAATTCAGTTGCAGCAATATTTGATAAAACTACGCAATTAGAGCATCAAATTGCTTACTTTATACAGCAAGTAAGCGAAGTAACTAGTTTCATGAACAGCTACCGTAACCCACGACCTATGGATCCGAAGCCGGGTAACATGACACTGGACAAAAGTGAACAATCCTATCCGGAGGCTGTTTCTGGCTTAAGACTATACCGCTACTCTAACCACCTTTCAGAGAAAAATATATCTATCCCATCACCAAAGATATATTTATCTTTGGTGCTGTGAATAAGAATGGATTGTTAAGGAAGCAGATTTCATTAAATCTTTCAAGATTGGTTGTTTGAGGTTGGTGGGCCACATCTGCTATACGATCTTTCATCCTTGACATTCAGAATTTTCAATTATAAACCTATTGGAACTGGAGCTAGAGGTAGGCACAGATTGAGAGGGGCTGATTGTGTGGAGGACGTTTTTAAAGCGTCAAGAGTGACTAATTGGAGAACTGTTGCTAAGCAGAGATCGGAATAGAAGAGGGTTCTTGAGAAAATCTTGGACTACCCAGGGTTTTCTTGTGTCAATAAATGAAAAAGAAAAAACAGTGTTTAGGAAGAATCGAGAGCTAATGATAAAAATACTATTTCTTCTAATTTAAAAAGGTCATTGAAAAATTTAATGCTGCTTTTAAAAATGTGAATTATATGTATAACTTGATTCACAAGGAAAATTATGAAATAAACTTAAAGTAAGAAGGCCAAAAAATTATCGATCCTTCTTCTGAACTGAGAAAAATGTAGAAAAGTTTATAAATTATTTTTCATCAAAATAAAATTTACAGTTAAAGTTAAGTTTTTGAACTTTTAAATTCTTTTATTCGTATTTCTGAATAGATTAACTATTGACTTCCACGCTCAAAAATTATTATATAATTAAAGTAAATAGTAATTATTGTATAATAATAAATGTAGAAGAGAAGAGAGAAAAACTCTTATCCTCGCGCACTTGAAAAATTTACTCTATTTATTCAAAACTAATCTCACAAATAATGTTTAAATGGGATAATAGCCATTGTTGCTCCATATTCCACACAAAAACTGTAACCTATAATATTTAAATAAGATTTCTTTCTTCTTCTCCTTTTTTTTTTTTTTTTTTAGAAAATACTCATTTAGGGAAGGAAATCCTGTTTTTTAAAAAATTATAATTGATAAGGAATTATTTTTGTGAGCTTATTATTATAAGTCTCAAATATTTTAATTTCTTCAACAAAATTAAAAATAGTCTTCTAAGACTGTTGCAAAACTTGTAAAATGATGGCGAAACTGATGTTAAAAATGTATTTTTAGTGCAATTGATCTGAAAGGTCTTTTCGTATTTCGAACCTTTCGAGCAGAAGAATAAAAACTACGTAATATACATTCCTAATGCTTATTCACACATCCTCGCTTGTGACATAATCAGAGTAACGAATCACTAAAGGATAGCTCCCATAATAATGCCCATAACTGAATGCAATTCACACCATTTAGCAATTTTAAGGCATTTCATTCTTCAAACCCTGTAAGGGAAGCATTACCAAGTAGGGATCTAATTATACAGTCCATCTTCAGTAGGACAGTGTTTAAAGTAAGGGCAATTATATTCTTAAAAAAATAATAATAAAATTATTCATTATTCAAGAAAAGTCTCTCGGGTTTCTTCTTTTTTTTTTCGATAGTAAAAATTGCTCGTTTTAATCGTACTTTCAACCTTAGAAGTAAATTTTTTGAAGAAATTTAATTTTAGCTAACCAAAGCAAATATAAGCCTTATATTGTTTTGTAATGTGTAAAATAGTATTAAAGCTATTAATTTATATGTTTTATTTGAAGAAATAATATAATCTCAAATTAAATATGAAAAATGAAGTGTTACTGGTAACATTTAAAAATAATTTATGTTCGTAAAACTTTTTTTTTTCTCTTGCGTGAATATTTGAGAAATTTGAAGACTAAAATGGAAATTCAACTACTGAGAAATTTTAATTAAAAACAAGTCTTATTTTCATCTGGAAAGAAGCTTATGAAAGTTCACGTTCAAAACACATATTGCGAAACTTATCTGATAACTTTTCTTCCGTTTATGTCAAAAGGTGGCGCTATATTGTGAGTGCCGAAAAAAGCCGATTGCGCGCCAAAACTGACATCGTGAACTGTAAATGTTTTTTGTTTTCTATTGTAAGATGACTTAAATTTAGACAAATTAATCACTACAAACTGAATCGCTTGGCATTTCAGTTTTGTTGTAAATTTTAATAAACACTCAGTGCGCTTATGAAAAGTATAAAATTTCCATTCATTTATTAATTTTAGGAAATATTGTTATATATCCATGTAATACGTACGGTATTTTTTAAAAGGAAAATAACTTTATGAAAATATTTATTTTTGTACTGTATTCATTTTTCTATTTTGATAGTGTTTCATCAATATAATTTTTTTTAGTTTCATGACATCCTATGTAAACGTGTATATTTAAGCAGACCTCAATATTGTTTATAATTGATTGTTTCATTTGTTACCGGTGTATTTTCTTTCCCCAAATTATAATTATTATTATTTTTTTGTTTTTATTAGTTGCATGTAAATTATTTAGAAAGAAATTTATAATTCCTTTGAATATAACTTATAATTAGGTTTTAATAAATTCATTTTCTCACCCTATACAATATGTGATTCATGCCTGTAAGTATTCTAAACATGTTTATTTAAAGTATTAAAAATGTTTATGTAATTGTATGAAATATGTCACTCGACAGTTGTAGAAAATGCTATTGATATTTATTGAATTTATTGAAAATTTATATGTATGGACTAAGTAACTGTTAATTTTTATTTATGATGGATCTAAAATTGTTCATTAATTATTTATGGAGGTAAATCTAAAAATATTCAATAAGAGATGTTGTTTTTTTTATTTGTATATATTTTTGTGGTATATATTAAGGATATTGAGGTTAAATATATTTATAAACATTTATGGATATTTAATGTTGCAATTCATCAATGTGCAATTTTCATTTAAGAATTTGGTACATTATCATGAAATCAATAAGTTTTTTTTTTATTTTTAAATGTATTTAATAGAAAAAAGTAACAGTTTGAAATCTTATGTAGTAAATCCATAATAGTTTTTATTAAAAATTTAAATTGTATAAATTTTTAAAAGGTGGCATTTAACTCATAAAGAAATTCTTTTTCTGTATTGATTACAATGTTTGATATATATAAATGAGTATTTTTATTTAATTAGGTTTGTTCAGTTTATATTATCCTAGAATGCATTTTAGACAATTATTCTATGTTTTATTTTTTCTAGGCATGCATTCATAAGTTTGCTGTTACTAAAAATGTCTTTAACTGAGGATAAGGGTGAGTAAAACTGAAATTTTATATTTTAATATTTTCAATAGATTTAATTAAGCTAAAAAAATAGGAATAATTCATTGAAAAGTATTTTGTATTTTTTTGTAAACAAAACATATTTTTATAAATGTTATAAAAACAAAGTGGGATTCAGATATATAATGAAAAAAAAAAAAAAAAAGGTATTTTGTGATTATTTTCAGTGATATTAAGCAGCAATCTTTAAATGTTTGTCTGTAAAAAGTTTATTTTTTCAAGGATATTTGCTTATGTTAAATTAAAATTTAATTAAAGTTTCTTAGATTGTCTAGTGGGTTCTTTTAATAAAAATGGATATCAATCTAGAAATGAATGTTTTTGTATTTACTGGTTTTGAGAACCATGTGTTGGTAACTATTTTTTTGAGTTGTCACCCCCATGAACACTGGCTATGCAGTATTATGTGATACAATGAATTCACGACAGATACAATAAAGTATGTTACAACAGATTCTCATTAACTTCACATAATCATAATAATAGAAAGAAACATGTAAGCAAAATTTTACTCATTTTAAATGTGTTGCAATGTTTGGGTTCATGATTCCCATAATCAATGTTAACTGTGTTCCTTTAGTATAAAGACTTTCCCATTTGGCTATATACAAAGGTATTTCTTTGCAGTGTAATATTTTATAATTTTAGTAACTATATAAGGATTAGATCTATTTTATAAGCTTTTAAAGAATGATTGAAAAATGTGTAATTTTGTATTTAAGTATTATTAAAAATAATTTAATAACATTTGTTATATAAGTGGCCCATATTATTATTTATCAAAGTTTGAGGGATTAAATTATGAATTTATTATACTTCCATTGTTGCATGCTGTTAAAATATTATTAGTTATTGCTTTTATAATACTGGCTTTAAAATTTATATTTATGTAATAGATTATGACTTTTTTTGAGATCATGTACCACAATTTATTAGTTTATTTTTGTTATACAAATTTTTCTGTCATTATATTCATTTTATTTATCTGTACTTTGGTTTTAAAAACAGTATGCAATACCATAGTTCTAACAGTATTTAATTACAAACAATTCATTCAATGTTTAATTGCTCTTGTACAGCCTTGTAGATTATAATTTGCATAAAATAGAATTATTTTGTATGTTTTTTTTTTATTCGAAAAATAAAGTATCAAAATAAAGATTGGATTTTTCTAAAAAATCAATTTAGATGTATGTATGATACTGACAGAAATGTAATTCAGCTGTAGTTTAGTTAAATTTTACTGGAGTTCATTTTAGGTTGCATTCATAGTAAATTGTTATTTGACAAAGCAGTGTCATAACAAATTCTATCCACAAAAGTTAAAGGTTATATATATATATAGGTATATTTAAATACTTTTTTTCAAAGTTTTATTTTAAAATATTAAAATGCGTAGCTTTTTAGTACAAAGAGTTCTATTCATAGAATTTATTTTTAACATCTATAGGTGTTTGATTACATATTTGTCATTCTTTTTATAGCTGTTCCTGCTCCATTGAAAAATATGGACATTAAATCGGCTTTTTTGGTTGCCAGTAGTCGTAAACGAAAAGCTGTATCACCACCCCTACAAAAAAATTTATCCAAAAACTTAAAATTAGCTGATGATAAGGAAGATGTTATAATCGACATCACTGAGAATGCAGATTCTGCAACGATTGGGGACTGTAAAGAAAATACTGATTTAAACACTGCAGAGGCCCAAAGTGCTTTACGACATAAAGGAAAAAGTTCTTCTGAACATTCAAATAAAGACAAAAAATTAGCTTCTGAAGTGATTTCTGCAGAGAGTTCATGCAAAGAAAAAAATATTACTACTGAAAATACTCTCTCTTCTGAGAATTCATGTAAGGTGGATAAAAAGTTAAGTTTTGAAAGTACAGAGACACTCAAGAATTCAAGTCAAGAAAGCATGTCAGAGGACTCTGAAAGTTCAAATGAATTAAATTCATCAAATCTAAATAATTCTATTAATGTTAGTGAATTGTCTGAAAATGTAGAAGATCCAAGCAAAAATCAGCACACTCCCAATTCATCCGTAAATTGTGATAAAGTGACATCTGAGAATAATCCTAAAGGAAGCGCAGATAATAATCAAAATGATAAACAAAAGAAAAAGAAGGTAAGTATAATTTTGAATAATTGAGTATTTTGAAAACACAATGATAAAGTACTAGTTTAAAATGTATTAGATTTAATAAATGGTGCAGAGAGATTAAAAAAAAATGGATCTAGGAATTGTGAATCTAATGCATTGAATCTTCAAAACAGTTTACTATACATGTTTGCTTTTGCATATATGTGCTTAATGTTGATTTATTTTTTTGAAAGTGTACTAATTATCTTGAGCTGTAGGATTTTTCCCCCCTATTTGATTATGCAGTGTTAACAAAATAATGAATTAATTGCTTTTTTGTCTTGGGGAATAAATAGTTAAATTGTACAGAATTAGTTTCCTGTGTTCCTCCTTGTTATATTTTCTTTGGATAAATAAATTAAGTGCATGTTATTTTCTCAAAAAGGCTTAGTGGTCGAGTGGTAGCATATCGCACTTCCACACCACAGGTCCTGGTTCTATTCCCGGTCTGGGCAAGGTCAACTCAGCCTCTCATCCCTGCTGCAGAGGGTTGATAAATAAGCACCAAGCTTGCTTGGTGAATTAAACACTGGGGGTCTCGTTTCAAACTGACCACCTGATCAGGACATCTGCTCATGCACCTCGGTGCCCAATGGTCACATGTACTGGGATGGGCACAGTAGGCCCTGGCCCTCATGGGCTGAGTTTGAGTTTATTTTCTCAAGGCATGGGGTTTAAAATGATTAAATTCAGCTATTGTGCTTTAGAAAGAGCTATCTTACAGGGGGGGGGGGCCGGGTCATTGTTGTGATTTATCAGTTTTTCATGTATTAGTGACAGTCATATGTTTTTACCATGTTTTTGTTTTGAATATTATATACGAAAGGTTTTTGATGTCACTAAAACTTGAGGTCAATGTTGTGAAGTCGTGGTTTAGAGTCCTGGTCCCACTGTAGACTTGTTGTGTGGAAGATCTGTTGCATGTTAAACCTGTAGAGGCCCAAACCTGTTATCATTAACATGATGTGGAAGTTTGGGGGCCAACCAGTTCATGTGTCATCTTTGTCATCTGACCTTTGCTCAAAATTACAAGGTTCATCACCAATAGTTCCTGTTCAGTTTCGAAGTGCACCATTAATAAAGAATTAAATCAGATTATGTTAAAATATGTAATATACTCCAGAAGGCACTATTGGTGAAATAAAATTGTTACTATTTCAGTGTATCTTGCAGAGCTAAGTGTGAAAAAAGACTAAGTGCATTTCATAAATAAAAAACATTAGTTTTTGAATGAAAAAGTACAATTTGAATTAAGGCACAAAATCTAAAGCATGTTTAACTTCCATATTATAAAAAAATACTGCATATTAGTTTTAACTATGTAAAATTTTCCCAAAAAATATTAAAATAATTAAACTTATTTAAATTGAAATTAAATTATCAATGTTAATTATTAGATTTCATGATTAATATTTTGAAACATCTTTTGAATGGTATTAAAAACATAATTTCTTTCAAGAAAATTTTTATAAGTGAAAGAGACAAAGAGCTTTATTTGATCCAAAGTAAAGTTGAAAGAATTTTTTCGGATGTGCAAAATTTGATATTTGGCAAATTATTCATGATTATAAAAATTTTGTGAGAAATAAAAATTTTTTAAAAGTCTGTTTGAATATTCCATTGCTAAGAAAAGTTAATTTTAATTCTACTAATGATGCTTTTTCTTTTCATTGTTACTGATGCTTTATTTTTATTTTCTTTTGATTATTATCTATATGAATAATTTTAAGGATTGTAATTTTTAGTTGGCTGAAAATTAATGAGTATGATTCAAATAAGTGACTTAATTTAAATACTTAGGCTCAATTGTAAATAATAGTTATGACATAAAAATTGAAATATAAATTAGAATCAAGATGGCTAACATATGCTATCACGGATTGCAAAACCAGTTCAAACCTAAAAAAAAAAAATAAGTAGCAAAACAAAAATACAGTTATACAAGTCACAAATACGACCAATTGTTTTATACGACAGTGAATGCTGGACAATTAACTAAGAAGACAAAGAGAAACTGATAACTTTCAAGAGAAAAATATTAATAAACATTTTTGATGAGGAAACAAAATATGGAGAATACGATACAATCTCGAAGTTCAGTACAATACAGAAAAAACAAAATAGTCAAAGTGATCAAGGCAACCCAAATAAGGTGGCTGTGACATGCATCTCGATATATCGATAAAAATCCTGTTAAGAAAATTACTTTCTACTCCAGAAGAAAAAAGGAAAAGAGGAAGACAAAATAACAAGTTGGATGGATAAAGTGGAAAAGTGGTTGAAGGATTTGGGAAGAATATAGCATCGAGTAAATCAAGATGGTGTAAGCTGACTGAGACAGCCTTGGCTGGTAATCAGCTGTAGTGCTTGGAAAGAATTTTAGGTTGTGCTTTAAAAAAAGAATTCTTGTGCGAAAAACATTTTCTAATTTATTTCCTCACTGTAATATTCCAAGTTTGTTTTCTCTGTTCCCCTTTGAAGTTGTTAAATTGAGGCAATGTATTGATACTAATAGCATTAATATCCATAAGAGCTTAACAGAGATGCTTATATTATGCCCTTAGAAAAAAAGCTGAATCATAATTGCTAATCTTTTGTAGAGAATCGGTAGGGGGAAGGCCATTTATTGCTGATGCATTAATGCTATAAATGTCCTGGATTGTTTTAAAGAAAAATTCCATTTTATACTTTTTGCAGGTATCCAGCAGGTCAATCATTAGTACATGCTTCAGTAAATTATTTTGAGAAAACATCCCCATAAGAAATCTTTTTGTCTCTCATGATCTTGGGAGAGGTTTGCCTCCAAATATGATATAGGCATTATAGTAAAGAAACAGTGATTTTCCTGGAGATATTTCAGAAGAGGAAATTTCCTTTGTAATTTATTCTGGGAGGCATTATTGGTTCAGTCCTAGGAGAGCCCACACCCTTGGCGCGAATTATTTTGGGTTGGCGATAATTGAGCCATCTTGGTAACCCTACTTACTACACTAGATATGGTAAATCTATTTCTAGAAATTTCGTATTTTGTCGGCAGGCATTTCGAATTTCATTTTGTTTTGGGGAATCAGGCTGGAATGGTTGCGTGTGTGAAGGAATATATCTTAGAATTTTTTACTTTATTGAATGTGAAAGGTTAGAAATAATTAATTGAATAGTGTATGAAGGAAAAGGATTGGTTGCTTAGAGTTATGAATGTCCAAATTTAACGATCGGCATGATGTAACATGGTCGACAATAAAACGCTTTCTTCGAAATTGCACCAGCCACGCCGAAGGTATGTTCGACCATTACCTCGCAGAATAAAAATGGCGGCGCTGACATGATCATTCACTTAGCGAAGAGACCTCTTCAGGACTTTTTTAAAATCTGTTATGCTGTACCCTCCACTCGGAAAAGATCAGCAGTAAGAAAGTAAGTGCTGTTTTTATATTTTTTTAATCTTAAATGCTTAATTTCTGTATTGTTTACATATATTTCCATTACGCATCCACCTTATCTCTCTGTACTCACTTGCCGCCATTGTCGGTTTCGCATGGCGCCATCTCGTTCTGGTTTGGCGCTTTTTTCGTTTTGTCGCCAAGGTTGTGGGCTCTCCTAGGATTTTACCGGCATTATTTGCAGCTTCTTTTGTCTACAAGGTAAAGTTCTGGGCTTCAAAAAGCTAGCAGTATGTAATATGTCATTTCAAAAGACATGGAGGTATTTGTAAATTAAAAGTCTAACAAAACTGAATATCCCCCATTATCTTTCTAGAATAAACACTAATTTTGCATTGTTGCACATACACTGGTTATTTATCTAATATTCTTTTTTCTGTTTCACGTCTGTATTTAGATATAATTGTTTTTCAATTTATATTAGAAATGACAAAACTCAATTTTTTAAACAGAAAATGACTCCTGAAGAAGCAAAATTGAGAGCTGAAGATCGAGAACAAAAACGTAAAGAAAGAGTAAGTTCATTCTTTGAATGTTGGGTATTTACCATTCTGTTTTTTAAAAATAAATTTAATGAATCATTAATGCTTTTTCAGCTCATGAAATATGTAGAAAACTTTACAATAATTTCTTCTTGACGTTGTTGTAATAAAGTAAAAAGTACTCTAAATCTTAGTAAATGTTCATTAAAATTTTTTTTTAAAGAGATGCAAATTAGGATTAAGAAAAATGGTTTCTAAATCTAGTGGTAATTATAATGCAGCCTTGTTTTAAAACTGACAAAAGAAAAATTAGATTCAGTAATATTTTGAAGTTATTGAATATTTTAAAGGAATAAAAAAAAAGTCATGGGATACTTCCTAATATTGTAATTTTTAAAATTCTTCTTAATTTACAAATCCCAGTAGCTAGATTTCAAAAAGTCTTATACTGTTTATTTGTAAAGGGTTAAGTTCAAGAGGACCTCCAAAAAAATTAAAAATTGCTAAATTGAACTATGTTTTCTTTGAAGCTTTATTTTTTCAGACAAGTATGAATGGCGGTTAAATTGCTTGTGGAAGTCACTTTTTATACCCCCAATAATATGTTTCTGAAAAGATTTTGGACATATACTGAAGTGGCAAAAGTCAATATTGTTTATATTGGACCATTTTTTTATATCCAGGGATCTTTGAGTCCTGATGCCACTAAATACCTGTTATGCAGATGGGCTTATGCACGTAAAATCTGTTGTGGCTCAAGGTCCTTGTATTTGTTTTCATGGTGTGGAAATTTGGAGATTAAAGTGCCACCTCGGGTATCATCCTTAGCACTTGACTGCAGTTCAAAATTACAAGGTCCATCATCAATAGCTCTCACATTGCTTTAGAATGCAACATTAACTCTCATGCCCGTCTGGTGATGCGCAGGAATTCGATGTGGCATTGCTTCAACAAGTCATAGAATGTCTCCTTGAAGAAATATTCACCCATGCTTTCTCTACAACCATAATTGTGAAGGTGTTGCCATTGCAGAAACTTGTATATGAATTGATCTTTCGATCATGTATGTTTGATGTGATTTGTGTTTGGAGATCTAGGTGGTCCAGTTTTTCACTGAGATTGCCTAGAATGTTCCTATAAGGCTCCCTTTGCACTAAACCAATCCCAGTCAGTCGCAGTCAACTCGAACCACAGTGAATCTAACTGACCAAGATTCGACTTTGTAATTTCCCACTCAAATAAGGCTGTAACCAGTTCCTGCATTCATACCAATTGAAACTAGTTCTATCTGTTATGAATCTCAATCCAGTGTGATTAAGCAGGTTATATTTTCTTCAGTCATGCATCAACAGTTGGGCACAATGGATGTTGCAATTTCTTTTAGAAAAAGTTAATTCTAACAGATTGTGTTGAGTTGTATTGTTTTTTTATTTTATTAGTTATTTCACGTAAAGTTTCTGTTCAAGAGACTGATTTCAGATGTGTTAAAGATAATGAATTTATATTTAGGGTTAGCATGGTTTTGCTTATATGCCAATAGATGGCACTTGTATTTTTAATGTTCATAGCATTTTTTTTTCATTATGTAAACTAACTCTCGCTCTTGTGACTGAGTATGCAGGTTGCATTTTAGTTGAAAATTTTGTTGTTTATTTAATAATATTTTTAATGCAAAATGTGGGAGAAGGGGGTTGCAATATTCTGAAGGGTGTTTGAAACAGCTTCAAAGATCAATTTTATAAGAATTTATTTAATTTGAGGAGGAAAAAAATTAAATCTTTATAAGAATGCTAAAATAATATAAAACACCAATACTATGTCAATAATTTAATTTTTGAAAAAGATTCCATTTTATTACTACATAGATCCCAAGTTTCGTTATATGTTAGATAAGCAAAAAAGTTATTAGCAAATATGTAAGAAGTAAAGTTTTTAATTGATTGAGAGAGAGAAGCATTAAAAATACCAAGTAAAATCATTTTTAAGTTTATAATTAAAAAAAAACATTTGCTATATGTTACAATTCATTTGAAATGTCATTTTAAAACGTTAGATATGCTATTTGTATTAGTAGTTGAATTTTAATATAATTACAATACATATTTATAATTTGTTTCTTTTCAGACTATAATTACACTTGATACTAACAGGAAAAATATTAAAAAATAAATAAATAAAAATAAAACCATTTATATATTTTTTTATTTTAAGTATTTCAATTTGAAAATTGAATTTTGAATAAGAATACAATTGTGAAATTAATAGCTTGATACCTAATCATCTTAAAACATTAAAATCAGCATCCATGTTCAACAGCAACTGATGGGAGAAAGGTTGATTTGCATTGACTTGCTTGGTGGTGTGAAGTCGAAGCATAGTCTGTCAGATTTGCTGTGATTTGGATTGATTGTGACTGACTGGGATTCGTTTGGTATGAAGGGAGCCTAACCAGTCACAAATGATTTTGATCTATTGACATGTTATATTATAATTTGGGAATTATTCCATCATGGTTTGGGCATATAAAGTCTATGAATAGCTGGAAGTCATCTTTAAGCAACTAAACATGACCGTTTCAAACCAATGATAGTTCAGCGTGATCAGAGGACCCAATTTATCATGTCATGTAAAAACAGCCAACATGATTGTGGAGTCACCACTAACTTGTACAGAGCTCTCTTGTCAACTGGGGTCCATGGCCTTTTGTTATGTCACTTATACCCTACCATGAGCTCTTATTATTTAGAATCATGACTCATCTGACCGAGCAATATTTTTCCATCTTCTAGTTACCCAGTCATTAGGGGTTAACTGATATGTTCATATGCCTAGGAGAAGCACTGCAACTGATTGTTTGTTATTAGTAGAGGTACTCTTGTTGATCTTCTGCCATATCCTATCAACCACAAATTCCACTGTATTGTCCTCACAGACTCATTTATTATACATCCCACATTGATTGTTTTACTATTATTTGACAGTGTTGCTTATTTGATAACACTAATTATTCTACATTGACCACTTTAGTCATTAAGTAGACACAGCGACTGCTTCTCAACATTCTCAGCTTTTCAAGGAATGCTGAATTCTCTAATATTTTCCAAAATTGAAAGCCTGTATACCTGATTTCAGATAGCATTCTACATTTAAAATGTTAATTTTGATTTGTAGCCATACTATCAGTAAACTTTTCACATGAATCACCCATACGATTTCCGGTGTCTACTATCCAAAAGGGGGCAAAAGTAATAAGAGTTCAGTAGATAGAGTCACAGGAGGTATTTTATTTTAGTCTTAAGTGTAATTACTATAAGTTAAATTTAAAGCTTGCGATTCCTGCCATTTTTTTCAAACAAATTAGCCTGCTGAAACATGCTATTTCTTTTCTCTTACATTTTACTTGTTTGAAATAACAGGTAATATGTGCTTAATTTCGAATTATTTTGTATTTTTTGACTTGAAATAAATGTATGTGTATATATATATATATATATATATATATATATATTAAACTGCTTTTTTGTTCACAATAATTATTCGTTTTATAGGTGTGTATCTATGTGAACAACTTATCTTTTTTTAATTATAATTTTTTGCTTTGGCAAGAGGGGCGGCATTTTCCATTTTTGTCCGGGGCGGCAAAACTGCTAGAGCCGGCCCTGTCTACAGCAATCAGTTATTTATTTAACTATACTAGACTGATTTATACAAATAACTTAATAAACTAGCATGATTTCTAATAAAATTTCAGCTTCTGAAAAAGCAAGAACTGGAAGCTTTGAGAAAACAAAAGAAAGATCAAAAAGAAATGCTGAAATTGCAAAAGGAACAAGAAAAACGAGAAAAAGAAGAAGAACGAAAAGAAAAAGAGAAGTTGAAACAGGAAAAGAAAGAACAAGAAGAAAAGGAAAGGCTTCAAAAATTAAAAGAAAAAGAAGAGAGTAAAAAACAGCGTCAGTTATTGCTTGAGTATGTTATAAGTTTTATTTATCATAATATTTAGAGCATATATAAGTTGTAAATTCTTAAATTGCATTTGCATAATTGGGAATCATTTCAATTAAAAAAAATGTCTCGTTTTTGGTTTATCGGCTACTATTTCATAATATACATAATTATTTTTTTTAATAGTAATTATTTAATTTTTTTATAGTCCATTATTTGACTTTTCAGATTTTTCAAATAAATGTAGAGGCGGATTTATATTTTCATGCATTATAGAAAATTTTGCATTATGGAGAATTTTTATTTTTCGAGTTCCATGCTCCCATGAGGAAAGATATCACGGTTTATTGTGGCCTGACTTCTGTATAAAGATGATGTATGTTCTGTATAAAGATATGTATATGTCTCTTAAATGCTGTATATCATTAACAAGAGACCATTAGCAGCACTGTTTACAGTGGTATCAAGAACACAAAAACTGGACATCTTATCAATGGAGTCATGTTCTGTTTACTGTTGAATCATTTCAGTTTGAGCAACAAGTTTGGATACCAGTTGATATGGAGGGAGGGACATGATTTCATTTGATTAACATCAGGGATAGAGACCATTCAGGTGGTGGTAATGGACAAATGAAACTCTATTTTTGACAGTGGCTCACTTACCGAAAATTCTTACCACAAAGGAATTATCCTCCCGCATATGTATCTGTTCTTAGATGCCATTGTGATCCAGACTGTATTTTTGCAGACATCAATGCATGTCTACACAGAGAATTTTCTGCTGTGAGAATGCACTACTACACTTTTGAGAATCTTCTGGAAAGTGAGGATATCTGCAGAGAATGGATTGGTCATTTTACACCCCAGATTTAAATCCCATTGAACATGTGTGACATGTGCTTTAAGGAGATGCTTGGCAGCAAGTTCATGTCCTCTATAGCAGTGTTCCGCAACCCCGGTCCATGGATCAAGTACCGAGTCGCACAATAACATTAAATTATTTACTGTGGTATGTTTTTCTTGGATTTGAGCTACTTTTTATAAAAATCACTTTATATTCCTTGTTAAATCACTTTATATTCATTTTTTGGTGTAGCTATATTTTATTCTAATACCATGATTAAATACAATTGAATTAACATTATTAAATCAAAGCAGTCTAAAATACAAACAATCAACAATTTCACCTCAGTGGGCTGCGGTAAAATTAACAAGCGTTGACCGGTCCGCAGCGATAAAAAGGTTGCGGAACATTGCTCTATAGAACACTTGACAGCTGAAACAGATGTCTTTGAAGAGTGGCAACTCCTACCTCAAGAACTTCTGTATGATTTGGTATCAGATATGAACAGATGGCAGTTAGGGGACGTTATATACTTTTCTACTGGAATTTGATTTATTGTTTTTCCTTATGGCCAAACAAAGTTTTTTGCTTATGCCATTTTGTCTATAAATGCTTTTCCTGTTCCTGTTGCATAATGTATGCTTACATATTTATTACAATGATTTCATCAAGCTTTAAATTCTACATTGTGCCTCTGTAGTATAAATTTCTTGTCACTCAATGGATTTTTTCAGAATTATGAATCTGAAAAGTTTCAAGTTTGCACACCTAGTGTATGATGAAATGCAAACAACCAATATTAGGGAAAGTGTTAAAAGATGTAAAAGTAGCATCATTTATCCATGAATGTAGAGTAAGATAGAGTACTATTGTCCCTTTATAGTGCATCTGTGATCAAACTGAAGAAATAAATATAATCATAACTATAGTATTTGGATTTTTTTTAAAAAATGAGATTAATCAAAGGAAATAAATAAAATTTTTTTACCCAGCAATAACCTACCTTTGTTGTTGTGTGCCATTTTTAATTAGAAATTATAAGCAAGATATCTACCTTGCATAATTTTGGTAACATGAAATGAAAATGAGATCAGGCTAATTACCTCATTGAAATTAATCTGCAGTGATGTTGTATTGTGACTTGAACTGTAAAAATTAATTAAGCAGAAAGAAAAAGGATGATATGCAAATATTGTATTAAGGTGTTCAGGGTATTTCTTGTGTAAAATCTGTATTTTTTTTAAAAAACTTTATTACCTCAGATTTATGGAAGGTATGATCTAAGTAACTGAAAAAAAATTCTCTTTCATGTTTTTGTGTCTTTCACATTATTGCTGCAGATATACATTCAACTCATATTCAATTAAATTAGTAATTATATTTTTATCATTATTTCTGTAATAGTAAAACAGTCATGGAAATTAAGTATGGAATACAAATATTTAGTATGATTGTATATTTATCTTGCAGCTATAAGAAACTGAATTAAAATGAGGGAAATATTGTTAGTTATTGTTTAATTGCTGAATAGCATTAAAATTAATGAGAAAAGAAATTCATGCCTTGACAATGATAACCTGTTTTGAATATTAAATTTGATTGATTAGAAGATGTATATGATATTGTATAATTTAAGAATTAAATCAAATTATTTTTATAACAAAATTTTGCAAAGTTAGTAAATGAAATTTTAAAATCCAACATTTCATTTTGATTTTAATGTATTATTGAATTATGCTGATTTTTTTTTGATTTTATTAAAATTAAAAAAAGTAAGAAATGTAAAAAGCGTATACTATTGTAAAACTAATGAATATTTATATTTTATAAGCAAACATTTTTGAAATTTAATTTTCAGAATGAAACTGGAAGAGAAAAAGAGAAAAGAAGAAATGCGACTGAAACGTGAAGAAGAAATTAAAAAAGCAGAAGAAGAAAAGCGCAAAGCTAAGTTAGAAAAAGTAATTTTTTAAAATAAATATTTTCTTGAGAAATAAATGATATCAATTAAAGTTCATGTTTATTTAACTTTTTATATTTTTTTTAGGAACAAAAAGAAAAAGAAAAAAATGAGCGAGCGAAGGCTGCCTTTTTTAAATTCTTCACAAAAGGTGTAACAACTACTCCAACTGCACAGGTAAAATGATATTTGCTTCTGTACCCAAACTTTTAATTCTCTGATATCTTTTCATATCTAAATATTTTGTTTTGAATAAATACTGAGCAACACATATCTGTTTATATGTAAATACTTTTATTAAAAGTAATAAGATTTGCAGCAAAATTTGATTTTTTAAAAAGAAAAAGTAATTTTTGAGCACTATATGTTTTGTTAACATTGCATTTTATCTTTTTGAGACAAAATAAATAAAAGTTCTATTTCAAACATATTAGAGAAAGATGCAAATGTCTTATAAAATGAATTGAATAAAATTTCAAATTGGGTAGATTTCAATAAAATTTTTTTATAAATAACTTACCAGTGTACTACACTCTTTTGCAAAAACTAGATATATTGAATATTACTTTGTAATTGCTTAAGTATTGAAAACCTTGTTAATGCTGTATGTGAGAAATCTCTACCTTCCCTAAGGACTTGAAAGTTTTAATTGTGTACACTATCATTTCCATGCAAAGGATGATAAAAAAAAGATCGTATTAATTCCATTCACACACAATTATCATATTTGTATAATTAAAGAGTAATGTTAATGTAGTTAAGTAAAAAGTAACCGAAGTTTTAAAAACTGCATATTATATTTAATTTTGAAAAGGCTGTTTTCATTTATGCCTTTGTATATGTAAAATTTATACTTTTCAGCCTTTTACTACACATTTATGCATAGATAGTTTATTTTTACACATTTTTGTAAAGCTTCAGTCATCTTCCAATTATTTTCTTTCTGACAATTATTATGAATAGTTTTATATTCACAATAGGTTGACAAAAACTGTATAACTCATTGACATTGTTTTAAAAAAATTCATGAAGTTGGTCTTTCTTCCTGCATATGGTATTTTGTTAGCTTTTGGCTCCTGTCTCATTTGTGTTTGCAGTTTCATGAAATGAAACATTTTTATTTTCTTCTTTTTCTATAGCAACTTTCTGAAACTCCAACTCATTTTAAGCTTTACATGTATTTGTTTGCTTTATGCTGCCGACCGATTTGTTTTCATTACTTATTATTGTGATGTCTAACAAAGGCAGAATTATATGTTTTCAAACTTATAAAGAATGGTTTCTAAAGGAATTTCGATTGTATTAATGTATCCCAAAAGGGGAAAATATGTATTTTGTGAAATAGTCATACTAACATATGCATTTGTCGTAGTGGTTGATATGATGCTACCTATCATATGAAAACACCAAAGCTCCTTGTAAATGATAAATTAAACTCGTTTTTCTTGAAAGATGTCCAGTAAGTATAATCAGGGTTGAAGTGTGCTGTTTGCATTATTTCTAGCAGAACATAATGTTCCATTTGATTGCAGCCAATCATGTCAGGCCTCTTTTTTGGAAAATGTTTTTGATGTCTGACATTACTAAGCAGAATGGATGTGCAGTGACTTAAACATTAGCTGTGTTTAATCAACAGCTTCTAGTAAAAAAGTGCATATGATTAAATGCATGAAACAAGTTTTTTTGTTTTGGTTACTGCATCTGATGACAGTAATGAATATATATTTTAACCCATTGGGGTCACTTTGATCCTGCAATATGTCTTAATTCAAAGTGGCATTTTTGTTCCAAATCTGATTATGAGTTCTATTGGTTGAATTTATATAACATGGGATACCTTTTGAACATTTAGTTTCAATTATGGCAGATCATTCTACAGTAATGTAAGGAGGAGTTGTTACTTATTTTAAAAAAAAGAATAAGTATGGGATGCTGATGTCATTTTAATAAATTTGACACTAGAAAAAGGTGCTGCTTTATCTTTAAAAGTTGATAAGATGCTCATAGAGATATTTTACTGTTTCTAAAGCTTCGAAGTTTGGACAATAAAGATGTCTCAATAATTTTGATGCATTTATATACTTGAAGGTTATTGTTTGGTCATGGTTTCGATGTCAGCTTCAAACTTGATTGTTAACTTCTGTGTGTTATTTTTTTATATAAATATAATCTAAAAATTGAGTAATAATTTAGCTATATTTTTTTTATTAAAAGCAGATTTACAAAGTTACTTTCTTGTGTGCTACTATATGTATGCTATGGTGAAAGAAGTTTTTCTCAATTTATATATTCTTTATTTGTGGTGATCGAAACACATCGTCTTAGTGTGTTTACATCTTGTGTTCTGTCTGCCAGGGCAGATTCTCAAAACTATTCTAAGGGGTTGCCATATTCAATTCTGGCCCCATGATGGGGTTTACCACAGAGTATACACCCCCAGTGACTGTGGGTGACAACCCAAGAGGACGACATTAGTTTAAAATTTTATAATCATTTTTATTATTATTATTATTATTTTGAGAATTTGTACTGGAAAAAATACATTAACAATTTTGAGTTTGAGAAATATGAAATATATACGCAAAAATAAAACACATAAATGAAATATATACAAATATAATACAAAAAAAAGAAAAAAAAAATCCAACTGAAAGTTTTTCTAGAAGGAGAAAAAAAAATGTGACATGAATGGCTAGTTTTTTTGGAAAATGTACACGTCTTCATAATTTTGTTGTAAAGATTGGTTTGTTATTAGTAGATAATTTATCATCTTTTATGCTTTTGTTCACTGTAGGTAGAGATTCACACACAGTTTCTTAGAGGAGATGTGCTGGTTTGACGCGATCTAAAGAAACCGTAGTTTTTCGACCATTAACGTCAATGGTGATGGTTTTGTCTGTTCTGGACAGAACTTTATGTGGTCCAGTATATGGTTGATGTAAAGGGGGTTGTACATGATTGATTCTTAAAAAGATATGAGATGATGATTGTAGTGAAGGATGAATGTAGAATCGATCAGTGCAGTGAGCGGATGTTGCCGCAGGATTCAGTTGTTGCATTCTGTTACAAAGATTAGAGATAAAATTATTGTCACAAAAAGGAATGTTTGACACATCAATCATGTCACTAGGCAGATGTAGGTTTGTGCCGTTAACAATTTCAGCACAAGAAGATTGTAGATCTTCTTTAATTGCTGTTCGTAAGCCGAGAAGAATGATGGGGACTATTTCAGATCATGTGTCATTTTCATGAGCTTTAATGGCTGATTTTAAATGCCGATGGAAACGTTCCACAATTCCACTTGATTTTGGATGATATGCTGTAGTTTTGATCTTTTCAGTTCCCAGCATGGGAGTAAATTCAGCGTACATCGATGAACGCATCTGGGTTCCTTGATCTGAGGTGATTACAGATGGGCAACCACCAAACGAGAGATCCACATGTCGGAAATTGCGCAGCAAATGGTTTTCGCTTGCATGTCTGGAATAGGGATTGCTTCTGGCCATCTGGAGAAGCGGTCGATTATCGTAAGTAGATAATGATGACCTTCAGATGGTGGCAAGGGACCAACAATATCTGTGTGAATGTGACTGAATCTGGCATCAGGAAGAGAGAATGTTCCTAGAGGTGTTTTAGTGTGCCTTTGGATTTTCGATTTTTGACACGATTCACAACACTGGACCCATTTTTTTAATTGGCATTTCATGCCAGGCCACACGTAGCGAGAGCAGATGAGTTTTGTTGAAGCTGCTATTCCTGGATGTGAAAGATTATGAAGGTGATTAAATATTGTTCTTTGAAAGGATACAGGGACGAAAGGACGTGGAACTCCTGTTGAAATATCACAAAGCAAATTGCAATCTAGGGTTTGGTATGGTTTCAGTTCTAATTTAAGAGATGATCCATCAGTCTGAAGAAATTTTTGAAGGTCTGGATAATTTTTCTGTGCTAATGCAAATTCTTTAAAATTTAAAACTGGAGATTTAGTAATAGAATCAATTTCGATTCTGGAAAGAGCATCAGCAATTATGTTCTCAGAACCTTGCACATGCCGAATGTTGGTAGAATATTGGGAAATTAAATCTAAGTGGCGTAATTGCTGAGGAGAACATTTATTCGGGTTTTGTTTAAAAGCATAAATTAGGGACTTTTGGTCAGTGTATATTGTGAAGTTTCTGCCTTTCAACATATGTCTGAATTTTCTTATAGTCGAATAAACCGAAAATAATTCCCTATCGTAAGTCGACCACTTTTGCTGACTTTTGTTGTTTCATGAAGAAAAAGGCTATTGGTTCCCATTTCCCTTGTGATAATTGAGATAAAGTGCCTGCAATAGCAATATCTGAAGTGTCCACCCATAGGCTCAATTGAGCCCCTGGAATAGGATGTCTTAAAAGAGTAGCTTCTGCTATACCGTTTTTCGGTGCAAGAAAAGCTTGTTTTGCGTTTTCATTCCATCTTAATGGTTCGGATCATTTGTGAACACTAGAACGAGATTTCTTTTGATTAATATGCCCTTCTAAAAACTGAACTATGGGGCAAGTATATGTGCGGCTTTTGGTATAAAACATCTGTAAAAGTTAAACATGCCCAAAAATGTACGCAACTGAGTTAACGTGTTTGGTTTATATATAGGAAAATTTAGAATACATTTAACTTTATTGGTGAGAGGTTTAATTCCATTTTCTGACAGATTAAAGCCTAAAAATGTCAATGCACCAAATATGCATTTAGAAACATTAATGCAAAGACTGTATTCGTCTTAATTTTGAAAATAGGTGTTTTAAATGTTGATAATGTTCCTGAGGATTTTTAGGTGCAATTAAAATGTTGTCAAATGCGTAAATACTAGGTAAGCCATGAATGACTTCATCTTTAAAACGTTGCAGATGCGTTACTCAATCCGAATTGCATTCGTGTACTCACATATAAACCAAATGGAGTGCAAATTGCCGTTTTGTGGATATCATCTGGGTAAATAGGAATTTGATGATAGGCTTTTACTAGATCTATTTGACTGAAAACTTTTGAGCCATGTAATTCAGTTGTAAAATCAGCAATACAAGGAATGGGATATTTATCTTTTAATGTTTGAGAATTTAAAGCTCTATAATCGCCAACAGGTCTCCACTCTAAAATACCTTTCTTAGGAATCATGTGAAGTGGGGAAGCATAATTACTTTTCAAAGGTTGTAAATATCTCAGATGCATCATATTTTTAAATTCTGTTTTTGCAATTTTCAAGTGATCGGGTGCCATTCTTCGGGGTTTTGCTACCACAAGAGGACCTTTTGTTATTATGTGGGGAACAGCGTTATGTTTCACTGGTTGATTTGGATTAGGCAATTTTGTGATGGAAATTCTTTCAAAAGTTTATGATAAATTGTATCTGTAGAAATAGAAATTTGAATAGAATAGAGATTAGCATGCTTTAAATGTGGCCTACTGATTGTAATTTTGTTTTTGTGTCTCTAAGGCACTTATTCCTGATATCTGGCACTAATTCAAAATAATGGAGGAAATCTGCTCCAAGAATAGGTGAGCTTACACCGGCAATCAGAAAAGTCCACAAGAATTCTCTTCTTAAATTAAAATTTAAAAGTTAATGTTTTCTGCCCATATACGTTAATTGTAGATAAATTCGCTGCAAAAAGGGTTTGTTTAGAATCGTTTCTTTTTTGATAGACGTTAGCAGGAATTAAAGTCACGTCAGAGCAGGTGTCGACCAAAAATGAGATATTTGTTGTCCGGTCTTGAATGAACAGGCGACGTGATTCTTTGGGCAAAGAATAAGTCGCCATTATTCTTTGCTGGCTTCTATTCCCTGCCATGTGCATGGTTGAACGCATTTTTCTTCTCTGCATTTTTTTCCTAACCGCCTGTGAAACCAACAAATAAAAAAATCATGCTAATTTGAAATACTCCTTTCACAGGAATTTCTGTTCCGACGGTATGGAGAGCGACCACGAGGGATTGAAAGGCAACGGATTCTTTCATTTAATTTTTCTATCTCACGAAACAGTTTAAATTCTAATGTTTGCTCTTTTTTATTAGAAACAGCAAAAGTTTCAATAGGAGATGACGAGACTTCGAGAATTCTGTCTGCAATGTCGGCAGCTTTGTTTAATGTGAGGCCAGAAACAGCAGCTAAAATCGTTTGAACCGAAGAAGGCAAACACTGAAGAAATAACTCCATCATCAGTTTATCATCAACATTCAAAGATTCCGCACAACGTTTCATGTTACGCAGCAATTCAGGAGGTTTTCGAGAACCTAATTCTAACCCTGAAAGAAGTTTCTGAACCCCCTGTTGAAACAATTCCCCTGAACGATTTATGAGTTCGTTTTTTATTTGCGCTTAGGGATCTATTGCATCTGGATATTGCGAACTAAAGACACGGTGTTAAGAGGGAGATTAGCTACTATATAATTGTACTTAGTTACAGATTCAGTTATGGGTTTTGGTGTTGCTAGGGCAAATGTACTTTCGCGCATAATGGACCACAAGGCGGGATCGGATATATTATATAATGGTATTTGTACAGCACTTACTTCTGACATTGTGTAAGGTTTTAGAACAAAATTACTAAATAAACAATGAAATATATATACATTCAATAATAAAGTGCTATAATAATCAGTTATATTATAGTTAATCAAAATTTGGCATCTTTATCTATAGTACATGATATTTTTAGCATGTATCATAAAAATTTTATTTCATCAAAAATTATTATATGCAATTAATTAAAGCATTAAAGAGATGAAGAAAAAATAATATGAAATTGATAAAACAATTCAAGTTAAATTAAAAGCATGGAAAAATGAAACAAAGAAAAAAAGATCCACTTACCTGTGAAATATTTGCAGCTGAAGATGCATGCCCCACCCGAAATCGAAACCAAGAAAATAGATACTCCGATCCATGAACAAAGGAATTGAGTCTTTATTTTAAATGCAAGTAAATGACAATGTTTTCTTCATGACAATCGATTTAGTGAAAGACTATTCACAAGTAAAAATTTTTGGCTTGAAGAGACAGGGTCACCATTATGGTGAAAGAAGTTTTTCTCAATTTATATATTCTTATTTGTGGTGCTCGAAACACATCGTCTTAGTGTGTTTGCATCTTGTGTTCTGTCTGCCAGGGCAAATTCTCTAAACTATTCTAAGGGGTTGCTATATTCAATTCGGGATCCATGGTCAGGTTTACCACAATGCTTCTAAATTTACCATAGTGTGCAAGAGTACAAAAATGGATACAAAAGAGGTTTTCTTTTCTCATCAAAGTATTTTTATTGTGAAATTTTGCATTATTTAAAAAAATATCTATGTATATCATGCTTTGTTTTATAAAATTAAAAATGTTTATCCTTTATGTTAAGATTTTGCTTAAAATGTTAGTCCTGAATTTTTTTACACATTGTCATTTCCAAAAGGCAGATATGCATTTAATTTTAGATGAGATTTGAATTAGTACTTTTTCAAGTTATAAAGCTGCTGATAAAATAATATTCTGTTTTTATTTATTAGTGTGGAACACTTGTTTTTAATATGCTAGACATTTCTGTTTTAATCAACCAACACGTGAAAGTATGTTCCATTGTTTGTCTGCTGTGTCGTATCTTCTGCACTTATTCAAACGACCATGATTGCAAGTTTGTGTCCATGTTTGTTTAGATATTTGTTTGAATCCTAAATCCACAAAATAGAGGTCATATAACAGAGTTGATATACATTTCATCTGTTATTCAAAATCACCATATTAGTGCATTGTGGGAGTTAAAGAGAATAAAAACTCATCATAATGTAAACTCATCACTTGAACATTTGTTCAAAATTACAAGAGCCACCACCAGTGTAACCCTCATGTTTTGGTGTATATTTTTTTATCCAAAAATGTTTAATTTTGTTTCTTTTATAACTATTATGCAAAGACAGTTTTAAACAATTTTGGATAATAATCAAAGTATAAGTTGTTGATTATTCAAGCATGAATTTATTTAGATGTTTTTGCCAGCTTTATTTCTTTTAAAATGGTTCTCGTTTTTTCTTTGTGCTACTTAAAAAATATGAAATTATCTTTACAGTAATTGATGTAATTTTAAATCAAAATGCTATTTATGAAAAAAGAATTCTAATTCTAATTTATTCTTTAAAGAATAAACTTGATTATAAATTAAATTCTGCTTTGATAATCTGGAAAATTTTAATAGAGATAAATTATATTTGTCAAGATTCCTCTCCTTCCTTTTCAAAAATTCAACTCATACCTTTAATAACCCTTTTGATGACAAAAAATATTTAAAATTTTAAAGTTACATATATTTCCTTTTAAATAGGTTTCTGGAACGGAAGGAGTTTTTAAACCGTTTCAAGTTTCTGATGATATGACATTGGCTCCTGTTGTACCTGCAGCTGCACAAGAGAGGTTTAACAAGGAGCAATTAGACCATGCACTGCAGTTTCAAGTAATATTGATTCAAATACATTTTTTTAAATTTTATTTTTTGTATTATATGTTGGAAAATGTTTGAAATTTATTTTAAGTGAACTTATTATTTGGGATAAATGTGAAATTTAGTGAAGTTTGTTTTTACTATTATATTAATTGTGGACTTATTAACATGCTAGTCAATGTATGCTGATGTTCCAGAAATGGAACATCATTTAAAAAATTTTCTGAAATGTAAAAATTTATAAATAATGCTCTACCATTAAGTGAAGCATTTTTATTCTTTCTCTGCTGTGGCTACTTTCTAGAACTTGGAATCATTTTATGCTATGGATATGTTTGTGTTTCATATGGCTGAAGGATTTGTTTTTGTGTATTTTTCTTTTGCTCACATTGTATAACAAAGGCAAAATATACTTTTAAATGTAAGAAGAATGTCATAAAAAAATTTCCTAATTAATAGAATAGCAAATGTGACAACTGTAAGAAATGTGAAAGGGAAAATGTTTTACTGCAGTTAAAAATGATATGACCATTTTTGAATTACCGCTGTTTATCGCTAAGTGCTTAATGAGGGTTCATACTGGAATACATATGCAAGGTCTGATTATTTCTTCTTTGATGCCGAGAAATAGATTTAGAAAGCTGAAAAGGTTTTTCATATAGGTAATATCATGTTGGTATGAAGGGATAAAACAGAAAATGTTTCTCCTTTTTATTGAAAACCTGAAAATAACTTTTAGCAGTTACATATTTTCCATTCTAAAGTAAATTTTGTTGAATTGATGTTATGATGTTATTGATGTTATGATCATCATTCAGCCAAAAATAAATGAATTCACAAAAGGAAATCTAATTTAGTTTGGTCATAAAGTATAGATGTTGTGTTTCAACAGTAGTGGAGAATAGAACTCTCCTCTTGGATCTGGAGTTGTGGGAGAATTTTTATCCAATCTTGGAAAATCCAAACAAGCATGAAATTTACTTTTTGATGCCTTTTTTTTCATCATGTAAACTGTTGACAGGACTGTCTGAAAAAAGTTTAAAAAGTAAGTTGAACATTTCAGGACTTTTAGATCAATATATGTCCTCTGAAATCCTAAAAGAAGCTTCAAAATGGAAAAAGGAAATAACAGACGGGTGTACATTTGCCACTGCAAAGACAAAACTGATAACTTCAATTGTTCAACACACAAGCCTGTCACTAAAAGATTTTGCCAAGCACAAAAATGGACATTTTTCAGTCAAATGTTATAAAAACATCCAGTGAGGGAATAGTCGATTTACTGGAAAGATTTCTTGGGTCATCAAGACTTTTGGCCCAGACTTGGACGTTTCATTAACCTCTGTTAAGAAGGAAAAAAAAGTATATTGGAATCTGTTAAGCAATGAGTGAAATATACATAGATTTTACATTCACATTTACATAAAGGTGCAGAAGCAGAACAATCACATCTCAATTTCTTTAGAGAAGTAACTTTGTCTTCACTTTGTATGAAACTGAAAATTCTTTTTCTGCACCTCATGCAAAAATCTTAAAATTTTTTAAACTATGCTTCTTATTTTGTACCTTCTGCCCTAGGACATAATGCTGTGTGTTAGAACAACACTAAAAAGAAGTGTTTAGAGTACAATGAAAAATTACATTAGAAATAACCTTTTTCTTGACTATCACTGGCAAAAGAAATCCCTCTGAACATTAAATTCCAAAACTATACAGTCGGACCTCTATATAATGAAGTTGCTACATCCCGGCAAAAAGTTCGTTATATAGAGGTTCATCATTTGATATACTTTATAAACCACATAAAACAAATTTTAAATTCATAAACACTATATATTAAAAAAAGAAATTATTCACACCTTTTTTAAAATTAATATATGTTTATTTTATATATATCTTGTTCATAAAAAAAAAGGAAAAAAAAAACTGCAAGGAAAACAAGAAAAAGAATGTCGTAGAATACACTGTATTTTCATTACTAAGAAAATAATTTTATATTAAAATTAAAAAATTTTAAAGACATTTTCTAATTTAAAGCATACAAGTAATATTAAATACATTATTTTATAACTAGAACATGGGGACACTGGATAACTCCACTTAGTGTGAAAGAGAATATCGAAGATGTCTCTAGTGAACTGTACAATAGGGGTTAAAGGTTGCACTTCTTGGATGAAACATCCAGAACTGCAATACTCTTGGTGAGTTAGGTTCTAATAAAACCAGTTCAAGATTTATGACCACCATAAAATGTGTCAAAAGAGAGATTAACTTGAAATGTTCAGAAATACTTTAAAAAGAGGGTAGGAAAAAAATTGAATCACAAAAGTTTGTTATGTAGAAAATGCACTTCGCTATAGGGAGGTTATTTTACGAAGAAAATCGTGAAATGTTCAAGGTTCCAGGAAAAAGTTTGCAATATAGAGTTTCGACTGTATTTTAAGAAATTTTTGTGTTAAATAAATTTAATTTTTTATTTTTTCTTACTCTTAAATTTTTTATCCATTTGATTATATTGCTCTCTAAATTTTGATAGGAAGATTACTTTTTGTTTCCTTCACTTTAATGCTGCTTTTGTTTGTGCATTACTAAGCTTTCCTACTAATTTCACCAATTTTATTGAAATCGAATGTGTGTGAGCTTAAGTATTATCAATCATACTTTTTGAATCCATGTGAAAAATCTAGGTGTTAATTTATGGAACATGTTATAAATTGTTTGAAAAAATCCTTATTGTTTTAATTTAATTTTATTCAATAAATGATTTGTCACCTTTTGATCATAGGGCAGTATTTTATAAGTTAAATGAATCATACTGTATTTACTGGAATCTAAGCCAGCATCAATTCTAAGCCACACCCCCAGTTCTCTACACGCTTTTGACAAAAATTAAAAAATGTGAAAGAGGTTCATCAATATCCGATACTTAGGGAGATTTACGAAAACAATTAATGAGAAATAATAAGATGTTAATATTTAATTTATGTTACCAGTATTAAAAACTTTCAAATACATACATGAATCTATAATTACTCTAACCATCAGTATCACGTTTTGAAAATCAGTTGTCAATCCCATTGTCACATTTAACTTCAGAATTGGTACCAGGGTCACCATATTCCAACACCATGTCGTCTTTGTGCTGTCCATTGTATTTGTTATGCAACATTTTTTAAAAAGAATGTATTATGTAAGAATCTAAAAGATTTATTAAAGACTGTTGAACATTTGTAAACAAAAATTATATCAGCGTACACCATCAACATATATTTATTTCATCCTTGTCAAAATTTCAGTGGTCACTGCTCTGTTTTTTTCTGCAAATAAAATTGTTTCTTTTTTCATATTTGCGTCATAATGAACTTGTTTTGATGCTATTATCGAAACCTTTGATGCTTAGGTGATTAAAAGAAAGTGTATACAAAAAAATTTCTTAAATACAAGCATGCAACAATATTAAGGATGGACTGAATACTGGAGACAAACTGCAGAAAAGTGTAAGTCATTAATGCAAGTGGCCAGAATGGATGATTAAAATTTTCCTTTTGAAAGGGGTGGAAACTCAATTTCCCCATCCAACTAATGTTTTGCCTTCAATTCTAAGCAGCATTCAATTTTCAGTAGCATTAACACTTGAAAAATAGTGCGGCTTAGATTCAAGTAAATACAGTATTTATATGTACAAGCTTCTGGCCATAAAAATTGTTACACCAGGAACAAATGCAAATAAAAAAATTACATTTATTGGACATATTTATTATACTGTGAGTAACAAGTGATTAAATCTGTCTCCTGTCTGTAATGTACCATCAAGGATAGCCGAAACCATGGCCACCAAGCTGACAGTCCGTGTTGTCATAAACGTTGTTGAACTGTTGGTGCAGACAGTTGTCTTGCAAACAGAGTTCTTGACTCAAGATTTGTGACTTGTCTGTATGATCTATTAAGGCTATGCAGGTAACATGTCTGTTTTCTTGGCTATTAGTGATTGTAGGCTATTGAGATTCAGCACAGCATTCTGTATAACCATCCTGAACCTGTCAGTTCTGTATTCTGCTGATAGTCATGGGTATGGCGTGAAGTGAGAATCTATTTAAGGATTATTCCACGCCATATAAATAGTAAAAATGAATGATAAAAAAGGTTAAACATATTTTTAATTTACAGCATTATAAAATATTATAAGAATTACTAATTATTTAGGTTGAAACATGGAAATTGAATAAAGGGGAAAGCATGTCTTTCCTCGTGCGAGTCAGAGAAGTTAGAGCGAGTGTCCGTTCATATCAGTTCACTTCTGCTCGCCGGTTGGTTCCAGTTAAGAGGAATTAGGTGGGTGCCGAGGCACGCCACAATGGGATCTTGACTGACTTGAGCAGCAATACACTGTGATAGGATAAAACAAAATCCCTGTAGGATAGGGGTGTCAAATTTGTGGTCCACAGTGAACATTTTTCTTGCCCAGCCAATATATCAGCACACAATATAATATAAAAAAATTTCTCCCCAAATTGGAAAGACAGTAGCTGAGAAGAGATGTCAAGTGTCAGGGCATAAACATTGAATGTTTATTATAATGTATTATTTGAAATAAATCTGTTTCTTTGAATATTGATTTTTTTTCTGGCCCTCTTTAAGTTAAACCTTGTTTGTTTGGCTCAAGTTAGTCTCTCCAAGAGTTTGACATCCCTGCTGTAGGATATAATCGAACCTTTATCGAAGTCAGAAAACATGCTGGTAAGCATTTCTTCATCACACTTGGGGCACCATAGCAACTTTTCTTGCGTCAGCAACATTAAAATACAATTTGTGTATAAGAAACCTGTTGTGCAATTTTTTCATTTGAACACATTATAGGTGTTGCTAATAACATCTGTTTTGCTTTAATGTGATGAAAAACTAATCATTTGTATATCACAGTATCTTTCTGTTGTGTAAATTTCGCATGTGTAATGTATCACTTTGTTGCATCAATTTTAATGGCCAACTGTATATAATTTCTCCCCCCTTTTTTTAAGCATAACTGAATTTTTTGTTTCTTTTTACCTTTAATTTTTTTTCAATTTTTAAACTTTTTTAAATTGAAAAAAATGTACTCAGATTAACAGGGATTGAAAAATTATCAGCATGTTTGATACTTGTTTTATTTTAAGACTTGTAAAGTACCTACAAGTATTCTCAATACTGGAATGATTTTACAAAATTAAGAAATATTGCTTACATGTTCAAAATTTCATCATTATTATGAAAACGTAATATTAATGAGTTCGAATTTTCTTTTTTGTCAAAAGTTAATTTATCTTATGTATAATTGTTGTTTAATTTTCAGGATTGCAAAAAATTATATCTTCAGATTTTAAAGTCTGGAAATTATAAGGATGTTAGATTGAGAAAAAGATTACGGAAACAGAGAATGTGTGATGCAGATGTTATAGTTTTGGATAAAAAAGCTGCTGCTGAGCTCTTTTTGACTGCAAAATTATTACAATTTTGTGAAAATGTCCGCCCTCCATATTGGGGTACTTGGAGGAAACAGAGCAAAAAAATTGGTCCTAGGAGACCTTTTGGAATGGATGTAAGCATATTTTTATAATTATTTAATACAAACTTTATTATTATTGTTTTGTTGTTAATTCTGAATAGTTCAAATTTTACTCTGAATTTCTTTTTATTATCTGCCGTATTTCATATTTATAACTACTTACTTATTTTTTAAAAGTCTCTATGTTTTCTCTTTTTTTAAATACAATTTGTAAAGAATCCTGACATATGTCATCAACCAATTTCGTCAAATCAAAGAAGCATTGCTAAATGCTGCAATGGGCAGTCAATAGTAAAAAAACCATTCATGCACATTTTAAAACATAATCTTGTTCATACATGCTTGATTATAATAACCATTTTTTACTGGTTCTATTTCTGTGCCTGCTCAGACAAAATAATCTTGATTGAACATATTTGAGAATAATAACATTGTTTATTATTTGTAAAATTCTTCCTCTTTTGTTTTGTTGTGAAAAATTATTAGAATTTGAGACCTATTTTTTCTGGAAGAAAAAAAGCTTTGAGTATTTCCAAAAATGTGGTCTAATACATAAATATCACAAAGACTAAGGATTTTAGCAAAATGACAAAACAAGCACCATCAATCTGTGCAACAGCTTTTAAATTTGTACTTAAGCAAATTTATGTAGCATTATCTACGTGAAGAAGGCTCATTTGTTGCGATTTTGAATACCGTTATGGCATTTTGACCCTCTGGTTATTATCGGATCTTTTATTTCAAATGTATGTTTTAATACAATTTAATTATTCTAAATCTTCGCTAATTTATTTGTCAAAAGGCTAGTATAGAAGGAGATGTTTTTTTATTTGTAACCCTTTAAAAGGATGCAAGTTCCTTTAAAAATAGTGCTTGTGTTCTCCTAATTTTAGTGGAAAAGCTCTTATTTCTATTTTAACAAAATGGTAAAACATGTAACTTTTTTGGTACTTAAGTTTCAACCTCATGCCATTAGTGATCTTTGGTGAATTTCAATAATTCGTCCTTTTGATGGTATCAAACTACCTTAACTTGTGAAATATATGATGTATATTTGCATGCAGTTAATCTTTGGTGATGTTATGAATGTGGATTGATTCTTCTTAAAA
>BMAV01010276.1:46229-62526 GCA_019973955.1 Trichonephila inaurata madagascariensis
AGTTAATCTTTGGTGATGTTATGAATGTGGATTGATTCTTCTTAAAATGAATTTGGTTATAAATGTCAAAAAATGCATTTTGAATTCTTATCTAACTCAAAAATGTTTATTATTAGGCAGTCAGAGTTGGCATCAATTGTGCTAAAAGTACTTGAAATCGATGGAATGTTTCTGCTATTTACATTGTACTATTATCTATTCTTATTGAATGTTTATAATTTCCAGTTATTATATTTTTGAGTATAAGTTTCAATTTAATCTTTGATCAGTTTGAAACTGATGAAACTTAAATATTTAACATTTTAAATCAGTAATGGCCAACACAAATGACCTTGCGGGGCACTTTGGAAGAACACTATAATTTTGTATCACTATATCCCATAACAAATATATATACCTTTATATTAGATTTAGACCCATTACAAATATTTCTTGGAGTGAAATTTTAAAACAGAGGGTATTATTAGTATTGTTTTCATTATTTTTCATGAATACAAACTTAGATAATATAATAATGCTAATGCAATGATCAAATACTGTATAATTTATTTAATTTGTGAAGTATTTGTTTCTAAATTCTTTCAGTTTTTACGAGGTCATCTCAATGCATGTATTTGGATATCATAATTGATGTTATAAGTTTTCATCTGTTAGGTTTGATTACAATTTATGTCTTGTGAATTTCATTTTCGATAAAAATGATCTGCAGGTTTAAGTTGATCCAAAAGTATTCGTAACTTTTTGTGCAAAATCCCTCAAATTGGATAATTTTTCTTTTTTGACGTAAGTGTTATAAAGATCTATTTTTTATTCTAATGTTGCAAAAATTTGTTTATATTCATCATTACATTGTAAGTCAATCATTTCCATTTGGAGATTTTTTGGTGCTGATTCAACATCGACACAAAAGGGGGATTAATATTTTATATAATGGGGGATAGTATTTTTTTTATTTGTTTAAATTAGTGAAATGACTCTCAAAAGTAGCTGCAAGTGTTCTATTTCTTTTGCGTACTTGATGTAACTGATATATTTTGAATTTTCAAATCTTTCATCAATGGAAAGTGTTGAACGTTATTATGATTGTCATGGGTCATAAAATGATCCAAGGTGAGCTGCTGGTTGGCCACCCCTGGTCTATATAGTCAAATTACAAGATTAAAATATAAACTTATATCTTGTGCTTCTAATATGACTTTTATTCAGAGTTAAGGAGTCTGTAATTAAAAGAACATTTTGTAAAAACGTAATGTCATTAGAAATTCAAATTTATGTATCAGAAAATCCATATTGTTTCATGTTCAAATGTAAAAACTTTTCATGGAAAATTGAGTATATTTCTTATTTTATTGAGCAGTGATTTTTGGTACTATCTAATGATGAACTGAAAAGGAACATTGTTACTTATTTATAAAACAAACCTAAATGTTGAATATTTTCTTGATAAATGGAATAATACGACATTTCAGACTTTGGTTATGCATTAGTTTTTTTTTGTACTATTGAATTTGCGAAATGCTGTAATAAAAATGTTGTTAATTTTATCCCATCTAGTTAAATCAACATTTAACAAGCCGATTGCATTATGTGATATAATTTTGAAAATCATGTAACATTTAATTCTTACTATGAAAAATTGACTTGTAGACTGGAGTATATATTTTATTTAGAGATATTTGTGCATTGCATAATTCCATAAATTTATTCAGCAATCCCTGTCTTTTTTGATATTTAGTCTAAGATTAACAGTTAATAGATAGTCTAAAATTAATCAAGAATTAAAATATGAACATATCTGGAATATTTCATATCAAGAAAAAGGACAATTAATTACAAATACAGGAACAGCTAAAGGTTATCAAATATCTCCAAGTTTCATATTGTCAAACAAGATGCTGCTCTAAAATATCTGTAGACATTAATATAAACCTCATACCTTGTAAGATTATGCAATATCACCATGAGTGATAAATGAACCAAAATTGTCGACTTGTCCCTTGTAATGTTTATTACCCAAATTAATTATTAATAAAAGTGTCGATATGCATTTAAGAAAGCCCCATGGCTGAGTTGTTAGTGCATTGAGCTTCCACACCACAGGTCTGAGTTTCAAACCCCAGGCTGGACAAGGTTGACTCAGCCTTTCATCCCTTCAGCCAGTCGATAAATGAGTACCAAGCTTGCTTGGGATCAAACTGACTACCTGACTGGAATATCTGCTCATGCAGCTCAGGGCCTTAGATCACATATACTGAGTTGAGCACAGTAGGCCTTAGCCCTCATGGACTGTTCCGTCACTGAGTTAAATTATTTGCAGAAAAAGAACATTTGTATAAACTTTGTTTATTTTTTTAATTTATAATGTAAATGTATGAAACAAATTTTTAAAAGAAAGCAAAAGGAATAAAAAAGCATTTTGAAGAAATGAGTTTTTATGGTACTTAATCAAATTGTGTATATTTTGTAATACATGATGTGAAATACTGAAAAAGTACCAATTTTCATTCTTTGCAACTTCCAATAATTTGAATAATTCAATTTTTTTTCTCATTATGTTCATACTTAAAATTAAGCTATTTGTAACATTTTGATAATGCATTACATGAAGCTGATTTGATGAAATATTTTATATTTTCATTTATCTTAATAAACTCTTCAAAGCAGTTAAATGATATTGTGAGTTCAGTATGAAACAATTATATATAAGTAACTACCTTTTAGATAATATGAAATGAAGAATATCATATTTATAACTTTGGGAATTAACTAATCTTACTGTTATGGGGGAAAAAATGCTGCATTTTAGAGGAAAAGTGATAAGCAATTTGTGTTTGTGATTCAGAAAAAGAGATTAGCATAAATTGACATTGGTTGAATACATTGCAACAGTGATTATATATTGTCCCAATAACAATAATGTAGTGCAATTAGTAACATATACTAAGTCATTGGTTGTTTAGAGCTGAATCAAACATAATCCATTTTTGAAAAATCCTCGGAGTATCATTTGTAGGTTGTGGAATTCATATGTGAAAATGTTAGCTGAAGATTAAGGTAATTTCTAAGCAACCAATAACACAAAATGCATATCAACATTTTGTAAGAGACACCACAATATTATAATGTTTTATTGCCATTGTATCTTTTGTTTCAATTTGAATTGTCTGAAATCTACTTCATGTTGCATCATTTAAATTGTATGATCTTGTGCCACTACCTAATGAAAAAAATATTATGCATGCCACTTACAATTTTTTGAACAAAAAAAATATGAAATTACGAAAAAATATTACTTAAAGATTTATTATGAGATTTTTATGCAATTAGCATATTTTTTTTATGCCAGTCTAAGTAGAGGACATTTAAAATTAATATAGTTAAGAACCAAAGTAATTATTAAAAATTAATTAATAATTTTAATAATTAACTTTTAATTATTAAAATTTCTTTTAAGGTTTTTTAAATAAATTCAATCGAATATCTAGTAAGTAACAATAAATATCTTGCAGAGAAACTGAAAAAGGATTTGTGAAAAGATCAGCATTTCCCCCCATCACCTTGAAAAATCATCAAACCTAGCCCTAAACGATTCCTGCCAATCTTCCTTCTAGAGTAGCAAGCACTCACTGGGCAGTTCATTGTTTTCTTTTGGATTATTAAAACACACTCCCTCAAATTCCAAAATCTCATGAGTGCAATTCCTTTGGAAAGCCAGTACACGCAACAATGAAGGAATATTCTAACATAATATTTTCTATTTTAATTCAATTAAGTGTATTTAAAATTCTGAGGATTTTTTTTTGCCTGTGACAACAGTATTTCAATAAAATTGTAAAAAAAAAAAAAAAAAAAAATTACAATTATTATTTCAATTTTTTAAATTTCTCTGTCTTCACATGCCATTGTTACAACTCCACTGTGCCACAGGTTAGCCACCCCTGTCTTAGACCATGCTGTGTGTTTTATAACAATGGGCTACCACAATAATTACAGAATGTAAATTCATAAAAATGTCTCATTTGGAAAAGAGATGAATTTTCTTATGCTTTCTTGTTGAGTGTACTAAAGCAGCACCATAGGTAATTTATAATATGGAGAAAGGTGGCATTCACAATAATCCTGTATATGTACATGAAAGTCTGATTTAAGGTGAGGTAAATTGAATGTATTTCTACAAATATTGCCCTCATCAATGTTTGTACTGACCTTGCATAGTGAGAGTTATATTAACGTCGTGCTATAAAGCTGCATGAGGGCTATTGGTTATAGACCTTGTAATTTTGAACAACAATCAAGTGACAAGGATTGTACCTGAGCTACCACTCCCCTTTCCTAACTTCCACACCATATGAACGAGAGGACCTTTAAGCCTCAACAGATTTAACGGGCATCGGCCCCCTCTACAGGGCAGGTCTTTAGCGGCACTAGGCTCGGACTTATGAGATGCCAGCTACACGTCTGACTTTGACCATTTTGCTGCTACCACAACCACTCTGACCTTATATAATCAACATTTGATATCTGCAAATCTGTTGGGATTCTATATGCAGTTACAAATAGGGATGAATTCTATCTTGTAGAAAATTCAATTTTCAATAAACGTTTTTAAGATATAAAAACAGAAACTGCATGTAACAAGGAATAATACTGAATTCTCGTTTTCTTTATGTTGGACTCCTTCCAGTTGATTGGTTAGTATTTCCTTGTCATGATCACAAAAACATATTTAGGACATTTTAGGATGAAGAGTTGGCCATTTGTAGAGATAGTTCATTACCTTAAAATTACGTTGGGAGTGGGGACAAAATCCTTCTTCATCCTTAATAACTTTATTGATATTATACCTAGAAGATGTTGGAAATAGCCTCTGGTTGTGGGAGATCTTATCATTATTGGAACTTGCATTTGTTTATACAATTGTATGCTTTTGTTACATACATGAATGGACATTTTTCTCTTGCCAGCAGATGTGTTGAATAAAATATTCATTTTTGTGCAGTTTCTGTTTTTGTGTATGAAAAACATTTGTGTTGATGTATCAGTCAACAAAATTTTACATAATAAACAATATTCATTAAAAACAAAATTTCTCCTTAATTTCTTTTCATTTGTTTTATTAAGATTAAGCTTCATTAAATACATAAAAAGATTTTTTTTGTAGGAGTTATTTGATTATGAAGTGGATAGCGATGATGAATGGGATGAAGGAGGACCTGGAGAAAGTCTTTCAGGAACAGAAGTATGCTAATTTATTATGAAAATAATTAAAGGATATTTGTTGAATGAAAATGATTGTTAGATATCTCTACAAAATCAAAATTAATCAGTTATTTACTCATTTTTACAGCAATAAAAAGTCGCTAATTTTTGTTTATCCTTGTTTTTTAATTAATATTACATCTTTTAAAAGCTGTATATGTAGTTTTTTAATATGTATCTTTATTATGAAAAGTAAAAATACAGTGAAATAATATTTAACATGAAAATGCTTAAGACGAAATATTGGTTATCACGAAATAATACAACAGTCCTGACAAACTCCTATGTATTTTCCTGCATTTTTTTTATCTTAATATGAAACGAAAATCGCAACACAAAAAGATTTCCCTTCTGGGAATTAACAAAATACGAAAAACACCAGTCGGATTGGACTGTCCAATCGTATTATCAGAAGAATTCATTGCAATGGATGATGTGTGTACAGCCCCAATTATGGCAAGCAAAGACATTATGGAGTTTGTTCAAAGCTCGAAAATGTCATTGATGTAGATTCCGATGATGAAAATGAAATGAATAATGCAGCTCTTGTTCCCACATCATCCAAAATGAGGAACATCAGGAAAAGTATGCACAGTTATTTAGATGCACATTCCAATGGTAAAATGAATAACAAAATGAGCAACATTGAACAATTTGATTCTAAAAAAACAATGCAATAAAAAATATCATTTTCTGAAAACTCATTAAATGTTTTGTTTTTAAAAATTTGAAAATTTTCTATTAAATTTCTTGAAGTTCTTGTGAATGTTTTTGTTAATTAATGTTTTGTTTAATTTTTATTAAATGCATGCTATCTATATAAATAAAAAGTACTCTAATAAACTTAATTTTGTTAATTTTTTTTTGCTATATCTTTTAAGATGAAAAATATTTCAGTTCCTTCAGTTTTGTGTTAAGTGATTTTCACTGTATTGTGCAATATCTCATTTACATTAACATAACATATGTAATTTAGGAATATAAAATTAAATAACTGTTTTAGAAATACAAACTGATATTTTAAAAATTTCTTGATTTATTTTAATAAAAAATTTCTCTGTGTAATACTATTCCTTTTAATTTATGTATTTTTATTACTGTTTACATTTCTAACCATTTCCAATTATGTGTAGGGAATGATTGTTAAAATTGTTTTACTTTTTGAAATTTATGCTTTTGACTATCAATGTATACTTTAAATATTGGAGTTTTATAATATTTTTAACAATCATATATTTTTTATTTTAAAGAATGAACTTGAAAGTGAAGATGACTATGAGGTGGATAATGAATTTTTTGTTCCTCATGGGTATCTTTCACCTGAAGAAGAAAAAGAAGATGATGAGGCAAATACGGTAATCCTTTCAGAACTTACCCAAAATAGTTAACTTCATTTTTTACTCATGAACTTAAAATTAATTTTTTTTACAGTTTTTAAAATTTTTCTTGAATTTAATTAAAAAGATCTGTCTATTAAAAAAGCATTAAATGTTAATATTCCTTATTATTATTGATGTAATATAAAATAACTGAGAATATATTACTGAGATGGGCACAGTACACCTTGACAATCATGGGCTGTTGTGTCATTGAGTAATAGTAGTATGAAATAATCTTTGCTATATTTATGAGACTTGTTTGGAGTTAATATAACTACTTATAATTTTAAAAGAATGTTCATTTCATTGATTTATAATTTTCTAATATAAATTTACTACTAGTTAATATATGTGAATTAATTTGTATATGAAAAATGTATGATTCTACTACATGGAGAAAGTTGCATTATTATCAAAAACAATAATGCAATAAACATTTCAAAGCAAGAAATTTTCTTTCAAAATTTGATTTATATTTTTGTAATGTACGGTAATAATTCATTTTCACAATATTTAATGATGTAAAATGATACAAAGAAAAAGAGGGGGGAAAATGATCAATAGACACATCTTAAAAAATACTGTTAAAATTTTTAATAATTCATTATCTTTAACCTTACACTATCCCATTGAACATATACAAGTTAATGTGGCTTTTCAAACAAACTGGTCTACACCATGAATCATGTCTTTCAACAATGTGATATGGTTTCTATGTTCCCACATAAAGATATTCACTAGAGAACTTAAAGATCCCCTGATAACACTTTTTTAAAACCAAATAGACCATGGTCTGAATGATGCTAAATGCTTCTCTAATCTTTTGGGTGGTAGAGCCTATCAGAGTGCCAATATTGATTCTGATCAATACTCTGGTTATGGCTACACATATGCACAAACATTTCATGTGAAAATATTTAACTTCAAAAACAGTAAAGGAAAATGTTACTGCAAATTTAACTGTCCTAGGTTAAAAGATGTGAACATTCAAAAAACCTTTAAGAAAAATCTAAGCAATGGAATTGGAGCTATTGATTTTGAAACTGCCACTAATGTAGATGGGAAATCACTTCTTTTGAAGGAAAGCATTTTACTCACTACCAATGAAGTTTTGGGACTTGATAAGACATGGAAGAAAGATTGGTTTGATGAGGAATGCAAATCTGCAACTGATTAAAAAAAAATAAAGCATATCTTGAAATGCATCATAGGAGATTCACCATTGGATCACTGGAGAACTGCAAGAAGAAATGGGAAAATAATCCATAAGAAGAAAAATGACTATTTCATGAGAATTTACTCAAGGATGCTGAGCATCTAAGAGGAAGCAATGGAAACCAAGCTTTCTATAAGCTGATTAATAATAGTTAAAAGGATTTTAAATCCAGAGTAACATTCTGTAGAGACAGCCATGGTGAAATTTTCAGTGATCCCGATGACATCTGTTGGAGATAATTGAATATTTTAGTGACCTACTTAATACTAACCATCCTACTTGTTCTATTCATGAAATTCAGCATAGTCCGACAAGTGTTCAAGAGTTGCCACCCACTTTAGAAGAGGAATTACACTTGGGACCCTAAAATTAAATAAGGCCGCTGATCCTGATCATATTCCAGCTGAATTCCTTAAATTTTAGGGTCTTTAACAACAAAATGTATATATATCGTCACAATATCGCTTTGACAATTTGGAATGAAGAACAGCTGCCCTTGGATTGGACTTGTGGCATTTTATGTCCAATTCATAAAAAAAAGGTGACCCGACTTATTGTTGTAATTATTGAGGTATTAATCTTTTAAACAGAATTTATAAAGTATTCTCGATTGTCTCCTTTGGCTGATGATATAATTGGAGAATACCAATCTGGATTTAGAAATGGGAAATCCTCTTGTGAGCAGATTTTCAATCTATGCCAAATTCTTGAGAAATCTAGAGAATTCGACATTAAACTATGCTGCCTTTTCTATTTATTTAAAGACAGTGTACGATAGTGTTGACCATGACTCCCTACTTATAGCTTTTGCTGAGTTGGGCATTTAAAAAAAACATTGGGCAACTTTGATCCAAACTGTTTCCTGTGTTAAGCTTTCTAGTTACCTCACAGAGTTTGTCAAAGTCAGAAATGGTGTGAGACAGGGTGATGCTCTTGCTTGTCTCCTTTTTTATTTAGCTTTAGAGTGGGCTATTTGCAACTTTGACATTAACACTAGGGGTACCATATTCACAAAGACTGTACTACTCTTTGATTATGCCGATGATATAGTAATCATTGCTCGTATAAAAAGTGCTTTGTCAAAGGCATGTCTAGCTCTTAAAAAAGTGGCTGAAAAGTTGCATTTAATTATTAACAAAGACAAAATTAAGCACTTGCAAATTATAAAAACTAGTTGGTTTTAAATATTTGCAGACTGATAAATTTGAAGTGGTTGATAATTTTGCCTATTTGGTCTCAAACATTAATATTCTAAATGACATTGGTTCTGAAATTAAAAGACATATTATTGCTGTGAATCGCTCTCTTCATGGTCTAAGAGCTTTCTTAATGTCAAAATGAATTAAGAGACAAAAATTATTCAATATAAAACAATCTTCAGACTTGTCCTTACCTATGGATCTGAAATTTGGATTTTGACTAAGTCACAGACTGAACTGTAAGCCATCTGTGAGTGTAAAGTTCTTAGATGCATATTTGGTGCTTTGAATGAGAATGAATTGTGAAGACAACAACATAATTTTGAATTATACAAGCTATTTAAGGAAAAAGGCTGATGTCGTTAAATACAGCAAGATTGGTCGTTTGATTATCACGTGCCACATCTGCCGTGTGGCCCTTTCATCCTTGATGTTCAGAATTCTCAATTACAAACCTATTTGTACAAGAACTAGGAGCAGGCCCAAATTTAGATTGGCTAATTGTGTGGAGGAAGATTTTAAAGTTTTAAAAGTAACTAAATGGAAAACTGTTGCCAAGTGAAGATAGGAATGGAAGAGGGTTCTTGAAAAGGTCTTGGAACACCCAAGGCTGTCGTGTCAACAGAAGATCTTTTTATCCGCTGAATTGATTAAGTGCTAGTAAAGGCAATAGGAAATTAAAATCAGTTTCAATAACTAAAAATTGAATTTAAGATTTCAAAATGGGCTTCAAGCTTAAATACATAATATTAACAATCTCAGATTATAAGTCTAAAAGTTCAACATACACACACAATCAGAAATAATGCTAAGAATTAATAAGATGGAATTGATAATCTATGCTTTTAACTTCCTTTAGATTTTCATCATATTGAGGTAAACTCATGCCTTAGTAATTATTTTCAAGAATTTTTTTTTTGCTGTTTCTTGTTATATAATGGTTTATAAACTTATTTATTCAATTATATCAGACTGGTTCAAGAGTTGTTTTTGTATAGAATCCATTACATCTGAGGTATGTTTAATTTGATGTTAAACAGTGATTTTAGCAAATTACATAATAAGATCTAAGTTTTTTAAAAAAGTAATTATATAAAGAGAACATATTTTTTTTTAATAAAAATACTTAGATTTTGTAATTATTGTAGGAGATGGTGAATGATCCCGAGAAGCAAAAAGCTATTCTGAAACTCAAGCAGCAGGAGTTTGAGTCAGAAAGGAAGAAAAAAACTACTGAGTTAAAACCAATAATTTTAGGTTGTTTCTTTGAAAATGGATCAGCTTTGCAAGATAATGGACTTCATACATTTTTACTTACATATTGTGCAGAACTTATATCTGATACTCCTATTCTCACAAATTTCACAGTAAAGAAGTCTCAATCTGATTCTGCTGTTCATTCAAACACAAGTAGTCCATCAGCTAATAATGTCTCTAAAAAAGGAAAGGCTGTTCCTGAAGAAGGTAAGATTTTTTAAAAAATTATTTTTGAAAGGCAATTTATTAAGTCTTTGATGTGAGTTTTAATTATCTATGTATTAATTTTCTTTAAAACTTTGTTAGTTTAGTGTTTATTCAAACTGCATTGCTTCATGTCAGTGGTTTAATTTGCTTTAGACAGGAATGAAGTGGATAAAATAAATTGCATTGTGATAAATTTTAAAGATATATATTTAGTCACTAAACCCCCCCAAAAAAAGTTCGTTATGCAGAAAATTCATTGAATAGAGATTTATCTTTCAATATAGTTTATATTCTTGTTACCAGGAAAAAGTTTGTCAAATAGGACTTTTTGAAAAAGAGAGGTTTATAAAATGGAGATTTGACTGTATTTTATAATTGAATATTTTTGTGATGCAATGCATAACTAAAATTCATATTTTGTTGCTTACTCCTGCAAAGTTATTTTAAAGAAATATTATTTAATTTTTTGTTTTCTTAAAGAAATTAGATTTTTATTAACTTATTACTAAAAAATCATTAATTTTATCTTAAATAAGTATATATATATTTAATTTATGTATATTAGTTGTAATTAACACTTAAATAAAATTGTATCTTTGTTGGTAGGCCATTAAAATTTATCTGTTTTGCAGCTATGCCACATTTAATTCGTCTTCTGCATGGTAATGTGAATGGACGAGATACTTTAATAAAAGAATTCCAAGCTTTTTGGCAGCATCATTGTCAGAATGTTTCTGAGGAAAAACCTTCTGAAAAACTCGAAAGTGTAAATATACCTACTGAAAGTATCACTTCTAATGCTGATGTAATACCTGATGTAACTGCTCAAGATTCCAGAAATATTTCAAAACGTCAATTAATTTTAAGTATTAAAAAAATTTCCACCTATGGCAAAAGTCCAAACCCTGCTGTTAAGAAGGCATGTTGGTGGGTGCATGATGATGTCCGTGAAAAATATGGATTACTCAATGTTCCAATACCTAATGAATGGGTTTCAGTCTCTGCTTCTGCTAATGAAAATGAATCTTCACCAATTGTGAAGAATTGTACATCTATAAAGGAATTTTTAATGCCATGATATCATTTCTAGAATGCTAATATATATATTTAATATTTTTATTGGTGTTAATTCATTTGCAGTTTGCATATTTAGGGATATTTTTCATCTAAGTACATACAAATTTTGTTGTAGGAGTTAATAAAAGATTTTGTACAGTTTTAAGGAAATTAAAATGAAAGAAAAAATGTTCCATTTATAAATGTTTAAAAAGTGGCTTATTTTTATTAACTTCTTTTTTAATGAATAGCATAAAATTAGTAGAATCAATATTTTGGCAGTGTTTTGTAGTTTTATATAATCAGTTGGATTAGTGGGGAAAAAACAACTTGTAAAAATTATATATGTACATATATATACTGAACAATATAAGTTATATTTACTGCATATATGCATTAAAAAAAAGAATATACTGAATTAAAATTACATAATTTTCTTTTTGTTGGTATAAAAATAATGAAACTATATTTCTTAAAAGTTTTTTTAAAAATTTGTTAACAAAGGTAAGAATTGATTATCAAATGTGTGAACCTGTAGTAAATGAATTTATGAACAAAATATGGTTTGTATAAATACTAATTTTATTATTAGAAATTTTCTTTTGAAGCAAAATGAATCTGGGAGAGATCAAAATTGTTTTATTTTGAAAGTTTTAAAAATGTAAAGGATAGAAATGATAATATAGTTGTGTAACCCATTGTTAAATTCTGAGTATTAATAAAAGCTTGATGTTGGTTTTATTGATTTTTCAAAAGAAAATTTGAGTTAGAAAATATTTTTATGTTTACTTATTTATATAAATATTATAATTTTTGAAATTGTTTAGGTTTAACTTAATTCAATTTCATAGTCTTATTGTTTTATCTGATATCCAAAATTTATATGATATTTGATGAATCAGTGAACACTTTTTCAAATGAATTCTTGATATTGTTGAGCTTAAAGTGATAATGAATTCTTAGCAATGTTTCCATAATATATTGTATTGAATGATTTAATAAGTTTTATAAACCTAACTATATTATACAATATTTGTTGCTTATATAATCTCTGTTGAAATGTCCATGTATAATTAATTGCACTATATTTTAACATGTAAATTAATATAGTTTTATTTATGAGAATTTTGTTTCCAGTTACTGAAATTTATATAAATTTTCAAGTTATGCATCATTTCTTTTTGTTAATTGATTATTAGATCTTAAATGTGTTTGGTAATTTGATCTTGATACTTCTATTATATACAAAATGAGTTTTCAGATAGGTGTAACAAAATATTTCCATGACTTGTAAAGTAAAAAATACACAACTTTTTGTTTTTCAGAAAATAATGGCATTAAATTTTATTTTATACAAATGGAATGGGAAGCAGTTAAAAAGCGAGTGAAGAGTTTTGTTAGTCTGTTGATAATTTTCTGATATTTATAATGACATATTTCTTAAGAATATTCATTTATAGAAATGCAAACAGTCAAAAGAAAAAAAAATTTCGAAATCTACTTTGTGACAGTGCTTTATTTTTTCAAAGATTGACTTTCAGTATGTTTCTGTGTAACATATGAATAAAATTCAACAATTTTTAATTTTCAAAGTTCATTTTTTTTGTCTTGTATTGATAGTAGTTAAGTTGCAAACATTTATTTGGAAATAATAATTTTTGAACAAAAATGTGTTATAAAACATAAGTTTTTTTTCTTTTTTAAAAACATTATTTTGAAGTCTAATGCTCTAAAATTTTTACTTTCAAATACTAATGATTTTGTAATTAGCTATAGGTTTTCAGTACTTTTAAAAAATTCAACATTTTAAAAAAAAATTTTATTGATGACTTTTTTTCCCTTTAGAATATAACCTTGCTTTTTCTTGTGTCCTCCTTTATCGTCTAAAATTTATTTATCTTTTCATTGAAAAGGTTTAACTAAATTAGGAACTATCCTTTTTATTTCTGACAAATTATATAAACAGGAGCTATTTTTAATGATTATTTGATTATCTTTTAAAATTAAGTTTCATTGATTTATTTCTCGTAATTTTTGGAAATTTTTATTTAAAATTTAAATGTGTCTCATATTGTTCAAGGTCTCTTTGTTGTATTTGTGTATTAATGCAATCAACTCATAATTATATTGATGATGTTTATTTATTTTTCAATGAAAAAGAATGATGATTTATTTGTGAAGTAAAGTTATTACATGCATACTTTTATTTACAGAAATCTTATATATATATATTAAGCAGATGTAATTTTTCAAATTCTTATGGTATGCATATGATTCGAAATCTTAATAAGTACCTAGTACAAAAAATGAAATTAAATTAGATGCAAGTGAAAATTACACTACAGACTATTGTACCTTGCTATTTATGAATAAATCCTTTAATAAAATTAGTTTTTCAGGTATATTTGAAAAATATCAATTCTATTTTTCCTATAAAAAATATTATTGAAAAGACTTTCAGATTCAACAAGAAACTTGGCAGATTTATATTCAATTTTAAATAAATCTCAGAGCTCCTATGTCCGGAGGCATGTAAATGCAATTTATATCATGGTTATATTAATGATTGTCATCAGCATGTTATTGTGGGAGACCTTGACATCATGAAAGATGATTTATTGAGAAATTTTATGAAAAAAGGTACTGGCCTTAGGATTATGTTCACATAAAATAAATCCATCGTTATGAAACAAATCACAAGAGATATAGATAATTTCTACCTTAAAATTGCTATTAAATACAGAATGCTGATTGAGGCTTTCGATCAATTTAGATTTCATGTATCAATAGAAATTGGAAAATTAGATTTCATAATTGAAAATGAAATAATGTATAAAGACCATAAAGCATCAATAGAGAATATTCAAAAGGACTTTGCGATTACATATGTTGATAAAGTCTCTGCTAATTATCCCATAATCTGTAAATTTTTTTATTGTAAAATATTAAGGGGGATCACTTTTTAAATAATAATACATTTCAGAAGTCAATTCATAGTAATAGAGAAGATGATAATTGTCTTTTGGCTTTGAACAAAAGACTGAGTATTCATCTCAAAAATATTAAATATCAATCTCAAAATATTAATTAAAATTATTTTTTAACACCGAAATTTCATAAAAGTCCTATAAAATTCCATAGTATTAATGAGTACAATACATGTATCACGAAGTTTGGGAAGATTTTAAAATCTCTTCAAAATACCATTGATAACTTTCAACACACAGCAATAATTAAAAAGATTGTCAGAGTCATGAAGGACATGCTAATTTTTCCATGGACGGCTTCCACTTCGAAGACCTTTTTAATTCTATTGATATTGATGATATGGTTATTTATAGGGTTCTACAGTTAATTTATGATAAATGTGAACTATATAATTCAGTGAAAAAGGAAAAATTTAATATTCTTGTTAATCTTGTATTTCAAGAAAATTGGCTATTTCTCCCAACATGATTGGGATAATATACACGAGGGTGAGTTGGAAAATAAGTTTCCCCTGTCAGTGAGAGTCAAAAAATAGAATGAGACATTAAAGATAAGACATAACTCTCTTTATTTTTACTCACAAGCACCTAGTACATTGAAACATTTGTCATACCACTTGATAAGCTTGAAAAAGCCCTCCATGAAACACTCAGGGCTTTTTTCACTGAAGAAAAACAAATTGTAATTTATATTCTTGTATAATAGAAAGGGAAACAGAACCAAACATGGTTTTGTGATGAAAGATAAAATTAATTAAAAATTACACTAGCCCAAGCGAAAAAAATTGGAAAATAAAAAGAAAATAATGATTCATAGGGAAAAATTGATAAAACTTGTAAATGTTAAATATGGAAAACTGACATCAAAATTGCTTTTGTTTTATTACAAGAGGATACTCTGCATTTGTCCACTGCGAATTTATTTCTACATTTGTTCATTCAAATCATACTCAATCATATCATCCTTTAAAATATTTGATTTAGGAACGTTTTTTTATTTGTGGAATGTCAATTTACAAAGCTTAATTTTGGGAATGTCACATTGTGTCTTTAATGCGTTTAAACTCGGTGAGTAGACTTTTTTTTCTTTTAAATTGCTTAACAGCTATCTCAAAATGATAAAAAATAAATTTTTACTTATGATAAATCTGTAGTAAAACAAATTGTATTATTTTTATTTGCTCATTTATAGTATTTAATTATTTTACAAATTTAAGAGGAAAAAGAAAAAAAAAATGCATTTAACCCTTTAGTGGGCAGTGGCTAATACGTCTAGCCACATATTAAAAATTTTTTCTCCAAGCGGTCGATGGATATTTAGTCCATCCACATGAGTTAATTGAAGCTAAAATGCATAAAAATCAATACAGATGGCAGGACGATACCTTTTTTGCATTTCATGTCCCCTGATGGGTAGTTAAAAACAGTGTTTCTCAGTGTAAATCTACAAATTGTATTTTGATTACTATAAATAAAACTTCTGATCTTTGAAAAAAATTTTGACGTCTTAAGTATACTTTTCTCTCATCTGAAGGAATTAAGCAAATATGCAATTAAAAAAGGTTTTATTTAGGTTTTTGGAAAGCTTATACATGTGGATAGGCTTTATCCACTGTCCACATAAAACAGAAAAATGACCTAAAAATTTTTGTTTTATTCCACACTTAGAATCGTGTAAGAATGTTGGGGGTCGGAAATATAAACAAACTTTGTTTACAATATGTGGTACAAGATTCT
>BMAV01010276.1:62626-81258 GCA_019973955.1 Trichonephila inaurata madagascariensis
CAAGATTCTCGGGTTCGAAAATTTTTCATTACAGCTTTTCTGCTCGGGAAAAACGTTTGTATATTATTCCACAGTAATTCATCAAATTTGTGAAGTAATTAATTTAAATTCTCAAAAATATTACTTTATTTCTAACCTTTTACACTAAAATTAAATAAAATATAAAATGTGGATATATACCAATTTCAATGTATATTCTAAGTATTCTATATATATTCTTAGTAAGTATTCTATGTTGTACAATTATTCTATTATTATTTAATTACACTTATACTTTGTATTTAATTGTTATTGAAATAGTTATTATATAAATGTCAATTTTCATAAAAAGTTTATTGTAATATGATTAATTATTTCTGTCCTGAAAAGTAAGTTAAATGGTCTTAAGTGCACGGTGGCTATATAACGTCTAGCCACCACCCAGGAAAAAAACCCTGATCAGATATTTTTTTGTGACTAAATAATGTTTATAGAGGATGAGAACATTACATTTATCAAGTACTTTTTTTTACAGAAAAGTGTATTTTAGCTTTGTGCCCGTTAAAGGGTTAACCCAATCAAAAGGTCATGTAGGTAAAAGAAATAATCAAATAAGAAAAATTTTTTTTGGCACCTGGTTTCAAAAATAAGCAACTACCCCTTAAAATTTTGCCAACATAGTAAGACATAAGAAATAAAATATAATACATTTAAAAGTGTGTGCGTCTGTAATTTAATTGCTGTAAAATATGAAAATATATTTGTTTCAAATTTTAAAGGAGTAGGAGATTGTATTATATATAGTAACTAATATATATATATATATATATGTATACCAATGCCAAAATATTCTTATTTTCTGTAAACTTTTATCGACCCACTGAAGGGATGAAAGACTGAAATAGACATATATATATATATATATATATATATTTGTCATTGTCATTAGGGAAATAGTTTTATTAATTGAACTGTGAAAAAAGAGAACTTCTTTTGTTATCTGAAATTATTGGTTTGATATTAACTTCTAAATTGGTTGTCAACTTCTTTTTATGTAATACATATATTATAAATGTTATCTATAAAAGTTGCATTTCACTGTATTTTTAAAAACATTTTTATGAGAAAGCAGTGACTTTATACTATGTAACTATACACATGATTTTAAATTTATCTTAATGTGTGAGTTTTTATAAAGCAAATCAATACAAAAGTAGAGTTTTCTCTGAATAATTTCCTTACCAAAATATTTTTATTGTGAAATGTTCTTTATATTATTTTAAAAACTTTTATACATCATGCATTATTTTATAAAATTTAAAATATTGTTCAAACATTATTTTAAGAATTGGCTCTTGAAATATCATATACATGCATTATTTTAAAAGTTTTCTTGAAATGTCGATCACATGTTCTTTTAGGCTTTGTCATTTCCAAAAATTTGAAGGCATGAATTGGTATTTGTAAATTTTTTGTTACACTTCAAGAACTTGTGCATTAATTTAAATATGATTGCTAACAGCTTTTTTGAATTTGAAGATCCCGAAACTTAAATTGTAGAAAACATTAAACAAAATGATCGAAAATATTGAGGAATGGAAAAAAAGATTAAACACAGATTTTATTTTCGAAGCAACAAGCAAGCTTTATTAACAGTTTTCAATAATATACAAGTAACAATGGCCGTAAAACAAGTTTATCACATAATTTCAAGCTTTACATAATTTCACATAATTAGCACAATAGAATAAAATGGACATGAAAGAAGTTTTCGACTATTTGGCACTAAATTAACTTCTTCAATTAAAATTAAGCTGGCATATTCAGAAGAGAAGGAAACAATAACCTCTGATATATTTCGGTACATTATCACAAGCAATAAGCAGGTAGCATTGTTAAATTAGATTAAAGTAAAATTGTGTAAGGAGCATTCCCAGGAAATACCCCCCTTACAGCTCGGAGATTTTTCTTTTATTCCCCCTGGAATTTTCATATTATGCAAGTTCTGCAGAATAACGGGAATTGTCGTTATGTTCGAAATAGGTGAAAGAGGATGTTTGCTATGCCTTGCTCTGCAGTCGGCCTATATTTTGAAGGGAAAGAAAGTGGTGAAATAAATTCTAAATAGAATAACCCTTTGTGGTTACCCTGTGAGATATATTTTACTAAAAATATATTGACCTCCATGATCTTCTAAACACTTGTAATAAATCGTCAATTCAATGCTGCTATACATGCACTAAATGATTCTTTCAAAGAATTTTCTAGGTAGCAGTGTTTGAAGTGCTGCTACTCATCTTTGACCAACTTTTACTTCTAATGCTCATGAAAAGTTGACTTTCTTCCACAATTCTGTACATTTTGTAAATCGGTAATATGTTAATATTGTGTATATATATTTTTTTCATATTGCCAATCATTTTATGTACTGACCTCTGCAGAGCAATTCTGTTATTTGTCTACATTTCGCATTCATTCTGAAACAGCACTTGATCATATCACTGTATAACCAGTGGAGATAAGTGCAGGATATAGAATTACCATTTATATATTCGTTTGTTATTTTCTTGCATTTAGTTTTAACACCTTTAAAGTGTGATTGTCTGTAAGTAACTATCTTCAAAAAATAATAAATTGAAAGCACCGCTCTCCTTTATATATAGTATATATATTTATAATATCTATGTATCTCAGATGTATTGCCCTTATTGAAGAGTATTTGCATTTACTCTGATAAAAAGAATCACGTTATACCTAAGTACAAAAGTATGATTTCAAACTACTCAAATCCATAATTTTCTGAGGCAATTTTAATTGTATTTTTTTTTTGTCACATGAATTTTTTTCCTCATTTGTTAGTTTTACAAAAGAAATTTTTTTTTCTACAAGCAACTGGAAAAATGTCCGGCAGTCTCTTATCTGATCTACTGTACACTCCAAACATTTGTTTTTCTAAGGAATTTTGGGAAATATTGCCTTGTAATTACAGTTTTTTTTAACACCGTTATAGTTACTTGAAATTTAGAAAACACTTTATATGAGAGAATAATATCAACTGTTACATAATATTTAATTTGAATAATTATTTAAACGTTAAATTTTCTCTTTTGAATAATTATTTCACAATTTTTATAGGATTGTGTTGTTTTGACGTATAATTTAGAAATATCTATAACTTTACATAGGACTTTTCGAATAATTTTTAATATCTCGACGTGGAAATATATAAAGCTCTCTCGTCATAGTTTTATTGTAAAAATTTTTGCTTAGAAATCAGTTTTTAACCTCACGAATGTAATTTAAAAATTTAGACAATTTCAAGCTAAATTTATTGTTAAATAAAATGTATAACTATGAATATTGTCTTTAAGTAGTAACAAAAAATATGCCAAATAAGATTTTATATTTATTTGATATTTTGTGAGTGTGACAAATGAAGTTCAATTAAGATTTATTTCCGTATTAAAAAAAAATGCTATTTACATAATATTTATAAGTTAAGCGTTTTTTTTCCCCCGGCTTTAATAACCGGGGGAAAAAAGTTTTTATGTGGAATTATTTTAAAGTAATAGATCTTATGCATTTAGTGGAAGACTACGAAAGAACAACGCGACAAAACCGGCATATTGTATAGCTCCATGGAGGTCTAATAAATTATTTCATACAGAAAATAAATTTCTAGGTAGAGGACTTATGAAACTGCAGAATCTGAGGAAGCCCATTAATAAAGTGACACTTCAAACATTTTAATAAAAGATATGTCTACTAAACAGTTCTGTAAAATGTTTGTTGTTCAGGTTTGTTTTTAAATAAGCAATACACTAATTTTTAATTTCCCAAATCAAATAAAGTATTTTTTTGTTAAATAGATTTATGTACAAGCGAAATATTCATACAAAAAGGATATCTACGTGTAGTCCGTTTTAAAGTCACAAATTATACACGCAAAATACTTTTTTTGTATCATGTAATTTGATTGAAACTATTCTATATCATTAGGATTAAGTGCACTTATACGATAACAATCACATCTTTGTGGTTAACGTTCGAGATATTGTTCATCATTTATGTTTACAGTCATTTCACACTCAATAATTTCTAATAGGAACGATTAACAATGTGATATTACTGTCAATTTTTTAAAGGTCACTAACGAAACTGAACTTAATTTCTTGTTAGACTAGATTTGCTTCTGTTGTAGGTTTTCATAAACCCATTTTAAAGCTGTGAAATTGAATGTGATATTTTGAATCAATGATCTGCTATATCTAGAAGAATTTTTTTTAAATTTGTTCTTATATAGTGAACATTTGAGTAAATTTTAAATTGTAATATAGATATGTATAAAATAATTTGATAAAATTATTCGTATTTGAAATTCAGATTATATATCTCCATTATTTTATTATTATTATTTTTTGCTTAGTATGAAGTGTTTCTTGTTATATTACATTTTTATTATTAAAGAAAATGTTTAAGTTCAGTTCGCATTGGTGTATAATAGCTGCCATGAATGGTTTAAATGTAAAGCTGGTTAAATTCTCTAAGGATTGGTTTTTCTTAGAGATACTTAGATTCAGCTGGAAAAAAAAAGTTAATTTTCCTTGAGTTGCTTTAACTTGCAAATGTAAAACATTCTGTTTTGTTTATATAGACAGTAATATTTCAGGGGATACGATTAAACATAGTGCAAATAATTTATAGAACTGTAAAACTTCTTTCTCATAGATTCTTCTCATTCAGTATTTTTTAAAGAAATAAAAATATTAATGAATGAAAAGAAACATCATGGAGAATGTGCAATATTTCACCAATTTCTACATTAACAAAATTATTACTGTGTCAAAAATATAAATTTCTAGGAAAAGTTTGTTTTCGTTAGAATTTCCAAACTTGACAATTCCTACAATCTATTCATATCTTCAACATTATTTCGTAATTTGGTTACATTTAACAACGGATGAGTATATTTCAGCTTAAAGCCATCATAAAATTCCTTCTGTGAGGAAGTAATGTGCTTTTTATATGGTAAATTGTAAAAAAGGACACATCTTAAATTTATTACTGTTATATCATAAAATCAAAACAATAATGATCATTTTTTTGAAATTTCTGTGAAATATTTTAGATGGATGATTACAATGTTAAAAGAAGGAATATTATGTGATGGTTTTAAACTGAGCTTGAACTCTTGTGAGCCCATTTTTTAAATTTTTTTTTACAGTTCTGCTTCACTGCAGATGTTTTAAAATATATTCCATCTAATGTCAGTTAAGCATTTGTATTCACTCATCTCTCACATCACTGGTATCACGTTAGCTTTAGGCACTAAAGGACATTTTTCTTATTCTCACTTATTTCCTTTTCCTTTCAAGGCTTCTCTTTGTTAGTGTTTTACTTATAAGCGCTAATATAAAGCCTCTAAGGTAAAGGTTCCGAAATGGTAACAGTTAAGAACAAGTCCTCAACATAGTTGTTGCCAGTTTAAGCACTTTCAAAATGAGCCTGTAACATTGGCAGTTTTAGTTCCTGGGCATTTGCTCAGATGAAGAGTGAATTTCAAAGTACAAAATTATATTATCTTTTTCATAATTACAGCTCTAAGCGATAAGCTGAACAGCTTGTCTCATGGTCCTGTAAGTTAATTGTGCACCTACTCGCCGATGGGGCGACATCGATGTTATTGGCTATTAGTGCTTCTTGGTTCACTGCCATCCAGTATCCTAAGGTATCAGTTTCATAAGTCGGAATAATAGTCACTTTCGCTTCTTTGTCCTTCCAATCTTGTTTCGCTTCCAACAAAGCATTAAATACCTCTTTACTTGGTTTCGTTCCACTGAAAACATAGTAGCGAGCCCTTATGCGTCGAAAGAACTCTGCATTACAGTAATGAGGGTCTCCGAAATGAGGTACATAAGTTAAATCTATATATACAGGTTCAGTGCAGTCTTCACTCATTTTGTTGTTATGGTGCCTGTATTCTTTCTCAGAAACAGAATCAGTTTCTTTATTGGACTTTTCTGTCCCCGATTTCATATCAGATGTATTATTCTGTTCAGTTGCAACATCTGTTTTGTTTTCTGTATAATTGTTTTCTTGTTTCGTTGTATGAGTTGCAGTTTGTTTGGAGAGCGACGATAAATCAGTATCAAAATCTAAAGGCTCCGGTGGTGATGGCAATCCCATGGGCTTACCCCATTCATCTAAATTAAATGATTTTGTGTCTTCGTCTCTGTCAGATTGACTGGGACCGGACATTCTAGATTCGGTGGTGGATGTTCTTTCTGTTATCGAGGTACTAGATGTCACTTCTTCAGTTTCAGAAACTTCAGACTGTGTTGTTTCAGTTCGTTCCCTAGATGATCTTAATGTTTCCACGGCCAATTTCTTAGCATCTGTGGCTACTTTTGTATCTATTACAATTTCTTCGATTGTTTCCTTACTTGTTTCTTTTGACGTTACTTGTTTAATTTCGGTTGTTTTAACAGAGGATTGTTGTTCTAACATTTTTTTTCTGAAGGTTTCTTCAATTGGTTTAGTTATCAGGGAAAATGGATCTACTTCGATACTTTCTAATTCTTCTCTAGTTGTTTCAGTTTTTTGTGTTGTGCATTCTTCTTCAGGCTGTGGCGTTGTTGTTCTACTCCTAAGTTCAACCACGTTTTCTTTCCCACTTAAGCTCTCTAAATCGTCAACAGTACCGTATGATATTATGTGAGATTTGCTCGATCTTTTCCCCCCAGCTTCAATAATTGCTTCTCTGATTTGATCTTCAGTCAACATACTTTCAGCAGAATCATCAGCTCCAGTTTGATATACTATTATTTTTTTCCTTACTGTTCTGGGTTCTTTTCTCTTAGACTTTTTCTTGCGAGGTGAATCTTCTGTTGTATCATCTTCAGAACTCAATCGTGTTCTTGGCGAACTTGTACCGCTTGTGTCATCAAAAGATTTTGTCATAATTTCGGAAGTTTCCAAAATTTTAACAGTAGAATCTATACTAGATTTCTCCAAACGGGAATCTTCAAAAGCTGTTTCCTCGCATATACTTGTGCTTATTGTACGACTTAAATCTTTCGTACTTTTATCATCATCTGCCATACTAAGATCAGTTAATCTTTTACCTGTTATTATTTCTTTTGACGTAGTTTTAATTGATTCAGATATTTTGGAATCTGATAATGATTCATATTCTTTTACTAGTGTTGTTTTCGTGATTGAGCTTTCTGTGACCGAATCTTCTTGTATCGTTTCAGACTTTTTATCAATTTTTTCAGCTTCTGAACTGATTTGAGATTCTTTCGAATGAATATCAATTTTTTGCTGAGATGAATCACTTTTTGTTATTGTTATCGATTCAGATTTAGATTCTGTATGTTCTCTATCTTCTGTAACTTTAAATACGGAAGATTTTTCCGATTTAGTTGATTTTTCAAAAATGCTATCTTCTTGAACTGATGTTTTTGTAGTTGAAGTAATGTCAGTTGATATCTCTGATGTTGTTAACAACCCTGTTTCTCCTATTTTTGCAGATCCAGTTCTAACTGCTTTTTGCCCATCTTTCATGAGCTCTGTTACGTCTTCTACATCATCTGAAGGTATCACTATTTTACGCGTGACAGTAGTAATTGTTCTTGCAATTGTCGAAGCTCCATCAGTTTCATCAGATTCTCCTATTACATGAACTTCGCCACCATCCGATATTTTTGATATAGTTTCAACTTTTGGAATACATGTTTGATCGTCTGTAATGACCGCTGCGAAATCTCCCGCGTCTTCAGAAGGTACGACAATTTTGCGCGTCATAGTAGTAACAGTCTCCGATGTTTTGGATACTCCATCGATTTCTTCTGTTTTATGGATGCCGTCACCATCGGGTGTCTTTGACAAAGAATCACTCATTTGACTCGATAGCTTTTGGTCATCTTTCCTTATTGATACCACCTCTTCCGCGTCATCAGATGGCACCACAATTTTGCGCGTTACAGTAGTAACAGTTTTGGTAATGGTAGATATTCCATCGCCTTCATCCATTTCCTCTCTCATTTGGACACTTTCCGCATTAGGCGATTTTAAAGGAGAAATATCTTTTGGAGTAGATGCTTGCTTATCATCTTTATCGAAAGCTACTTCATATTCAACGTCCTCTGAGGGTACAATTATTTTGCGAGTGATTGTAGTAACCGTTTTTGTGATGGTAGAAGTTCCATCAATTTCCTCAGTTTCTTCTGTTACATGGATATCGTCACCATCAGGTGTTGGGAAGGAGATGCACTTTTTGGACTGAGAGATTTTTGATAATCGACTTCTGATGTCTTTGAAGAAGATTCACTCTTTTGACTCGACGGCTTTTGTTCATCCTTTGAGATTGTTTCCACCTCTTCTGCACCTTCAGATGGCACCACTATTTTTCGGGTTACAGTAGTTACAGTTTTGGTAATGGTAGATGTTCCATCACTTTCATCTATTTCCTCTGTTACTTGAGCATCTTCCACATCAGGGGATTTTGATGGAGATATACTCTTTGGAGTAGATGCTTGTTTATCATCTTTCTCGTATGGTGTTTCACTTTCAATGTCCTCTGAAGGTACCACTACTTTACGAACTATTGTAGTAACTGTCTTTGTGATGGTAGAAGTTCCATCACTTTCCTCAGTTTCTTCTGTTACATGGATATCGTCACCATCAGGTGTCTGGGAAGGAGATGCACTTTTTGGACTAAGAGATTTTTGATAATCGACTTCTGATGTCTTTGAAGAAGATTCACTCTTTTGACTCGACGGCTTTTGTTCATCCTTTGTGATTGTTTCCACCTCTTCTGCACCTTCAGATGGCACCACTATTTTTCGGGTTACAGTAGTTACAGTTTTGGTAATGGTAGATGTTCCATCACTTTCATCTATTTCCTCTGTTATTTGAGCATCTTCCACATCAGGGGATTTTGATGGAGATGCACTCTTTGGAGTAGATGCTTGTTTATCATCTTTCTCGAATGTTGTTTCACATTCAATGTCCTCTGAAGGTACCACTACTTTACGAATGATTGTAGTAACTGTCTTTGTGATTGTAGAAGTTCCATCACTTTCCTCAGTTTCTTCTGTTACATGGATATCGTCACCATCAGGTGTCTGGGAAGGAGATGCACTTTTTGGACTAAGAGATTTTTGATAATCGACTTCTGATGTCTTTGAAGAAGATTCACTCTTTTGACTCGACGGCTTTTGTTCATCCTTTGTGATTGTTTCCACCTCTTCTGCACCTTCAGATGGCACCACTATTTTTCGGGTTACAGTAGTTACAGTTTTGGTAATGGTAGATGTTCCATCACTTTCATCTATTTCCTCTGTTATTTGAGCATCTTCCACATCATGGGATTTTGATGGAGATGCACTCTTTGGAGTAGATGCTTGTTTATCATCTTTCTCGAATGTTGTTTCACATTCAATGTCCTCTGAAGGTACCACTACTTTACGAATGATTGTAGTAACTGTCTTTGTGATTGTAGAAGTTCCATCACTTTCCTCAGTTTCTTCTGTTACATGGATATCGTCGCCATCAGGTGTCTGGGAAGGAGATGCACTTTTTGGACTAAGAGATTTTTGATAATCGACTTCTGATGTCTTTGAAGAAGATTCACTCTTTTGACTCGATGGCTTTTGTTCATCCTTTGTGATTGTTTCCACCTCTTCTGCACCTTCAGATGGCACCACTATTTTTCGGGTTACAGTAGTTACAGTTTTGGTAATGGTAGATGTTCCATCACTTTCATCTATTTCCTCTGTTATTTGAGCATCTTCCACATCATGGGATTTTGATGGAGATGCACTCTTTGGAGTAGATGCTTGTTTATCATCTTTCTCGAATGTTGTTTCACATTCAATGTCCTCTGAAGGTACCACTACTTTACGAATGATTGTAGTAACTGTCTTTGTGATTGTAGAAGTTCCATCACTTTCCTCAGTTTCTTCTGTTACATGGATATCGTCACCATCAGGTGTCTGGGAAGGAGATGCACTTCTTGGACTAAGAGATATTTGATAATCAACTGCTGATGTCTTTGAAGAAGATTCACTCTTTTGACTCGACGGCTTTTGTTCATCCTTTGTGATTGTTTCCACCTCTTCTGCACCTTCAGTTTGAAACCACTATTTTTCGGGTTACAGTAGTTACAGTTTTGGTAATGGTAGATGTTCCATCACTTTCATCTATTTCCTCTGTTATTTGAGCACCTTCCACATCAGGAGATTTTGATGGAGATGTACTCTTTGACGTAGATGCTTGTTCATCATCTTTCTCGAATGTTGTTGCACTTTCAATGTCCTCTGAAGGTACAACTATTTTGCGAACTATTGTAGTAACTGTCTTTGTGATGGTAGAAGTTCCATCACTTTCCTCAGTTTCTTCTGTTACACGGATATCTTCTTCATCAGGTGTCTGGGAAGGAGATGGACTTTTTGGACTGAGAGATTTTTGATAGTCGACTTCTGATGTCTTTGAAGATGATTCACTCTTTTGACTCGACGGCTTTTGTTCATCCTTTGTGATTGTTTCCACCTGTTCTGCACCTTCAGATGGTACCACTATTTTTCGCGTTACAGTAGTTACAGTTTTGGTAATGGTTGATGTTCCATCACTTTCATCTATTTCCTCTGTTATTTGAGCACCTTCCACATCAGGAGATTTTGATGGAGTTATACTCTTTAGGGTAGTGGCTTGTTTCTCATCTTTATGAAATAGTTTTTCTTCCATTTGGTCTAATGGTACTATTTCTCGAGTTATAGTTGATACTCTTTTCGTCATTGTGGGTGCTGTGTCAGTTTCCTGCGTGAGGCGGAGTTCTTTATCATCTTGCATTTGGGATGAATATTCTGTTGTGGTTTGTTTTTGCATTTCTTGCTTTACCTGTGAGATATCTTCGATTTTTATTACCTCTGGAGATTTATCTTCGAGAAATGTCTCTTTTTTCAATTCATCTTTTTGCTGGTTGTCTTTGTTGTAATACTTTTTGTTGTACTTTCAAATTCAGAAGTGGCTGATTCAACCAATGCATCTTCCGGGCCTTGTGGAGCTTTGCTTTCGTCTGTTTTAGAAATGTCTTTGATGACTTCAGTTGTAATTGATGTATATCCATGTTCTGTATATTGTGCTGATTTCATCTCTGAATCTTTAATTTTAGTAGCATCTTCTGCAGTTTTTATTTCTGAAGAGCCAATATCTTGGATTTCTTCTGTAGAGAATTGGGATGCTTCTGAAATTGGCGACTTAACTTCTGTTGGAGAGATTGCATCTTTTTCACTCCTTTTTGAAGTTAATTTTTCTTTGATTGAATCATCAGGTTTTGTTAATGTAGTTGTGGTTATTGTCGTTATACTTTCAAATGCATCCTCATCTTTCTCAGTTTTTGTGACAGTCGTAAAAGTATCTTCATCGATTTCGGAAGATACAATTTTACTGCTACTAATTTTAGTCACCGTTTTACTAATCGAAGAATCATCTTCAGTAACGCTGGTCTTTATTAATAATTTTGATATTTCAGAGGCCGTTGGTGAATCGGATGTACTTAAAACAAAAGAAGTTTCTTCTTTTTTAATATCGGTAGGAACTGTTTCCGGGATTGTTTCTTTTTCTTTACCTTTAGAGTCTTTAACTGAGGATTCACTAAGTTCTGTACCTGCTGATTTTTCAAGTGTTTCTTCAGGTTTACTTTCCTGTAATTTTATTTCCATAACGTCTTTTGTTGAAATTAGTTTTTCCTCTAAAGTTTGCTGTTCTTCAATTTGTTGAATTTCTTGTATTTTTGATGTACTTGTTTCTTCAGCTTCAAGTTCCGTTATTATTTTACTCTCCTTTTCACTCATTTTTAGTTCTTGAGAATCCGTTGCGATTTTTAGTTCCTTGGCACTTGATTCCTCGCTTACTAAACCACTAGCCGAAGAAACTGATTCATCTATTGGTTTACTTTCTATATCCTTTTCACTTGCTTCCTGTACTATTTTAGAAATATCTTTTTCTTCAAGCTTTTCAATACTTTCTTTTGTATACGTTTCTGTAGTTAAACTCTCATCTATTATTTCTTTATATTTCCCATCATAAGGTATTTCAGGAGCATCTGTATCGGGTGAAGCATCTGTAGTTGAAGTTACAGACTCTTCAATTTCTATTTCTACGTACATCAGTTTCTTTTTCATAGCATCGGGGACTTCTTTTTCTTCTTCACCTTTAAGGGAAGTTTGAGATGATTCTTCTCTGTCTTGCAGAACTTCAATTTCATCATCCACTATAGTTTCTGCAAAAATATGTCTGAAAACCTGTTCAGCTTCCGGTTTTTCATACACAGTTTTAGGCGTTATTGTTTCTGTCCTATCCTTAGATGCTTCTACAACATGTAAATCTTTTACAGTTTCGTATTTTATGATGCTATCAGATTCAAATACAGCTTGCTCTTCATGGATTTCTATTTCCTCTCCCATTACGCTTTCGGCCATGGGTGAAAGTATATCTTCATCGTATGTTTGAATGAATGCACTAGCATCCATATCAAATTCAGAAGAAACTGGAAACTTTTCTTTCCCAGATACTTTTTCTTCTAATTTATATTCTGAACTTTCCGTTTCCACAGTAAATTTTTTATCCGAAACTGCCGATGTTTTTTTAGAATATTTTGTTTTGATAATTGTTATGATTTCGATTTTGTATTCTATAATGTATTTGATAATACCTTCTACTGAAATAATAACTCCTTTCCGATTCATTTCAGAACATGCCGTGTTATATAGAACATCAGCTGAACTACCACTTGGAAACAAACATTCGTCATCTAGTTCCTTTAGCAACTTGTCATAATTCTGTATACGATGGCTTACTTCTTTTAAGAAAACTTCCTGAATTACCTTTAAATCTGAATCTGTATCTGGAGAAAAGTTTCGTATCTTTTGTTTCGTCTTTAGATATGTCTAGATCTTTATCTTTAATAAGAGCATGTTTTCCTAATTTATCCTTAATAACAATATCCTCTTCCTTTAGAGATTCTGTCTCTTTTCTCTCATAAGAAACAATTTTTTCTTTTTCGCTAGGAATTTTCTGTTCTTCAATATATTCACATATATATTTTTTTCGAATGATAGTTATTATTTCTACTCTGTTCTCTATGATGTATTTTGTAAAATTTTCTTTTGTTACTGTAATTGATTTAATTTGAAGGCAATTGTAAACAACTTCAGCTATTATATCCTCTAAGTTATCTATATCAATTTCTGTTTTTATTTCATCTGCAATTGAAGACATTTCAATTCTAGATTCAGGAGTTAAATATTTTAAAATATCTTCATGTATTTGTGCAGCATCAAGTTCAATGGGTACTTTAAGCGGCGATGTTAACTTAGTACCTTTGGAGACATCGTCTTTTTTTAGAGAAACTGAATCCAGTTTCATTGCTGTAAATGGTGTCTTTTCTTCAATTTCTTCTAAAGTTGGAGATTTTGTTTCCTCTTCCTTTGTTTTAAAATCAATTACTCCTTCCTCCTTAGATTTCTCTTTATCTTCAGTTTCTGATGAAATTATCTTAGCTACATCGACAGGAGTTGATTTGTCTTCTTTCGTTAAGATATGTTCATCTATCATTGGAGATGGTTCTTTTCCCTTTGGTACTGATATAGTCTCTTCGATCGGCGACCGAGTTTTCGTTTTTTGACCTTCAGATAGGGCTTCTTTTTCTCCGGGTTCTACTATTTCCATTTTAGTTATTTTTTCTGCAGCTGGTGAAATGCGTTCCGTTTCTTCAGTTGGAGATAGAATTTTCTTGTCTTCCTTCTCTGTAATGTGTTCAGCTAACACTTCAGATGGTTCTTCTACCTTTGATACTGCTTTAGTCTCGTCAATTGGCGACGGAGTTTTCGTTTTTCGATCTTCAGTGATGGTTTCTTTTTGTACTGGTTCTTCTATTTCCATTTCCGTTATTTTTTCAGCAACTGGTGAAATTCGTTTCGTTTCTTCTGTTGGAGTTGGAATTTTCTTGTCTTCCTTCTCTGTAATGTGTTCAGTTAACACTTCAGATGGTTCTTCTTCCTTTGGTACTGCTTTAGTCTCGTCAATTGGCGACGGAGTTTTCGTTTTTCGATCTTCAGTGATGGTTTCTTTTTGTACAGGTTCTATTTCCATTTCTGTTATTTTTTCAGCAACTGGTGAAATTCGTTTCGTTTCTTCAGTTGGAGTTGGAAATTTCTTGTCTTCTTTCTCTGTAATGTGTTCATCTTTCACTTGATGTATTTCTTTTTCTATCGGTACTGTCTTAGTCTCATCGACTGGTGACGGAGTTTTTGATTTTTCATCTTCAGTGATGGCTTCTTTCTCTGTGGGCTCTTGTATTTCCCTTGCTGTTATTTTTTCTGTAACTGGTGATATTATTTTCGTTTTTGCTATTTGGAAGGGAATTTTTTTCTCTTCATCTATCACTAGAGAGGGTTGTTTTTCTTTTGGTTCTGCCTTAGTCTCAACAACGGGAGACGGCGTTTTCGTTTTTGGACTCTCAGCTATGGCTTCTTTCTGTTCCGATTCTTGCATTTTAAATTCTACTACTTTTTCTGCAAGTGGCGAAATTCGTTCCGTTTCCTCAGATGGAGATGGAATTTTCTTGTCTTCTTTTTTTGTGATATGTTCTACAGTTACTGGAGATGGTTCTTTTTCTTTTAGTTCTGCCTTTGTCTCATCAATTGGTGACGGACTTTTTGATTTTTGATCTTCAATGATTTTGTCTTTTTCTGTGGGTTCTTTTATTTCCATTTCAGTTATTTTTTCAGCAACTGGAGAAACTTTTTCCGCTTCTTCAGTTGGAGATGGAATTTTCTTGTCTTTGTCTATCACTGGAAATGATTGCTTTTCTCTCGGTTCTGCCTTAGTCTCATCGACTGGAGATGGTATTTTTGTTTTTGACCTTCAATGATGTCTTCTTTTTCTGCTTGTTCTTGAATTTCCAATTCTGCTACTTTTTCTGCAACTGGCAAAATTTGTTCCGTTTCTTCGGTTGGAGATAGAATTTTCTTACCTTCTATCTCTGTGATGTGTTCATGTATCACGGGAGATGGTTCTTTTTCTTTGGGTTCTTCCTTAGTCTCATCGACAGGAGATGGTGTTTTTGTTTTTTGACCTTCAGCAATATCTTTCTTTTCTGCGGGTTCTTGCATTTCCAATTCTATCACCTTTTCTGCAACTGGCGAAATTCGTTCCGTTTCTTCGGTTGCAGATGTAATCTTATCTTCTTTCTCCGTGATGTGTTCATCAATTATAGGAGAAAGTTTCTTTTCTTTAGGTTCTGCTTTAGACTCATCCACTGGTGACGGAGTTTTCGTTTTTTGATCTTCAGTGATGGCGTCTTTTTCTGTGGGCTCTTGTATTTCCATTTCTGTTATTTTTTCTGTAACTGGTGATATTTTTTCCGTTTCTATAGCTGGTGAGGGAATTTTTTTGTCTTTCTATCACTGGAGAGGGTTGCTTTTCTTTTGGTTCTGCCTTAGTCTCATCAACTGGAGACGGTGTTTTCGTTTTTTGGTCTACAGATATGACCTCTTGCTCTGCGGGTTCTTGAATTTCAAATTCTGTTACTTTTTCTGCAAGTAGCAAAATTTGTTCCATTTCTTTGGTTGGAGAGGGAACCTTCTTATCTTCTTTCTCTGGGATTTTCTCTATTACTGGCGAAGGTTGTTTTTCTTGTGGTTCTGCCTTTGTCTCACGACTGGTGACGGTGTTTTTGTTTTTTGATCTTCAGTGACTTCGTCTTTTTCTGTGGCTCCTTTATTTTCATTTCAGTTATTTTTTCCAACTGGAGAAATTCGTTCCATTTCTTCAATTGGAGATGAAATTTTCTTATCTTTTTTCTTTGTAATATGTTCATCCATCAGGAGAGATGGTTGTTTTTCTTTTGATTCTGCCTTTGTCTCATCGACTGGTGTTTTCGTTTTTTGACCTTCGACGATGGCTTCTTTCTCTGCTTGTTCTTTAATTTCCAATTCTGTTACTTTTTCAGCAACTGGCGAAGTTCGTTTCGTTTCATCGGTTGGGGATGGAACTTTCTTAACTTCTTTCTCTGTGATGTGCTTATCTATCACAAAATAGTTCTTTTTTTTTCGCCTTTGTCTCATCGACTGGGACGGATTTTTTGTTTTTTGACCGGATTTCGTCTTTTCTGGGGGTTTTCCCTTTTTTCCACGTTATTTTTCACCAACTGGCGAAATTCGTTTCATTTCTTCAGTTAGAGATGAAATTTTCTTATCTTCTTTCTTTGCAATATGTTCATCTATCAAGGGAGATGGTTGTTTTTCTTTTGGTTCTTCCTTATTCTCATCGACTGGTGATATAGTTTTTGTTTTTTGACCTTCAACGATATCTTCTTTCTCTGTTTGTTCTTGAATTTCCAATTGTGTTACTTTTTCTGCAACTGGTGATATTTGTTGCATTTCTTTGGTTGGTGAGGGAACCTTCTTATCTTCTTTCTCTGTGATGTGTTCGTCTATCACTAGAGTTGGTTGTTTTTCTTGTGCCTTTCTCTCATCAACTGGTGACGGAGTTTCTGTTTTTTGATCTTCAGTGATTTCGTCTTTTTCTGTGGGTTCCTTTATTTCCATTTCTGTTATTTTTTCTGTGACGGGTGATATTTTATCCGTTTGTGTAGTTGGCGAGGGAATTTTCTTGTCTTTATCTATCACTGGAAATGGTTCTTTTTCTTTCAGTTCTGCCTTTGTCTCATCGATTGGTGACGGAATTTTTGATTTTTGATCTTCAGTGATTTCGTCTTTTTCTGTGGGTTCTTTTATTTCCATTTCAGTTATTTTTTCAGCAACTGAAGAAATTTTTTCCGTTTCTTCAGTTGGAGATGGAATTTTCTTGTCTTTTTCTACAACTGGAGATGTTTGTTTTTCTTTTGGTTCTTTCTTAGTCTCATCGACTGGGGGGGGTGTTTTTTTGACCCCCAGCAATGGTTTATTTGCTTCTTGCCAATTCCTTTCTTTCTTTCAACTGGCGCAATTTTCCCAAGTGGGATAATTTTTGTCTTCACCTATCATTGGAGGATGTGGTTTTTCTTTTGGTTTTTCCTTGGCCCCTGACTGGAGAGTGTTTTCGTTTTTTTGACCCTCACTAGGTTCTATCTCTTCGGGGTTCCCATTTCCAATTCTATTACTTTTTCTGCAAGTGGCGAAATTCGTTCCGTTTCCTCAGACGGAGATGGAATTTTCTTGTCTTCTTTTTTTGTGATATGTTCTACGGTCACTGGAGATGGTTCTTTTTCTTTTGGCTCGGCCTTTGTCTCATCGATTGGTGACGGAGTTTTTGATTTTTGATCTCCAGTGATTTCTTCTTTTTCTGTGGGTTCTTTTATTTCCATCTCAGTAATTTTTTCAGCAACTGGAGAAATTTTTTCCGCTTCTTCAGTTGGAGATGGAATTTTCTTGTTTTTCTACAACTGGGTGTTTGTTTTTTTTGGGTTTTGACTTAATTTACGACTGGTGTCGGGGTTTTTTTTTGTCCTTCAATGGCCCTTTTTTTGCTTGTTCTTGTTTTAATTTGTTCTTTTCTCAACCGGTGAAATTGTTCCGTTTTTTCGGTTTGGGGATGGGCCTAAATCTTTCTGTGATGCATCTATCACGGGAGATAATTCTTTTTCTTTAGGTTCTTCCTTAGTCTCATCGACAGGAGACGGGGATTTTGTTTTTTGACCTTCAGCGATAACTTCCTTTTCTGCGGGTTCTTGCATTTCCAATTCTATCACTTTTTTTTCCCAAATGGCGGGAAATTTGGTGTTTTTTCGGTTGGGGATTAAAATCTTTCTTTTTTCCGTGATATGTTCATCAATTATAGGAGATGGTTGCTTTTCTTCTATTTCTGCTTTAGTCTCATCGACTGGTGATGGAGTTTTCGATTTTTGACCTTTAGTTATGTCTTCTTGTGTGGGCTCTTTTATTTCCAATTCAGTTATTTTTTTAGTAACTGGCGAAATTTTATCCGTTTCTTCAGTTGGAGATGGAATTTTCTTGTCTTTGTCTACAATTGGAAATAGTTGTTTCGTTTTTGTTTCTGCCCTGGTCTCATCGACTGGTGATGGTGATTTCGGTTTTTGATCCGTAGCAAAATTTTCTCTGCGGGGTTTTTGAAATTTTCCAACTGTTCCCTTTTTTTAACAGGGGAAATTCGTTTGTTTTTTCGGGTTTGGGAAAAAAATTTTTTATCTTCTTTCTCTATGATGTGTTCACCCACCGGATGGTTCTTTTCTTTTTGGGTTTCTTTGTTTTTTCACCGGTGAAGGAGTTTTTGTTTCCCGACTCTCAGGGACGGTTTCCTCTTCTGTGGGTTCTTGCATTTCCAATTGTGTTACTTTTTTCTGGGGGCAAAGTTAATTTTTGGTTGGGGATGGAACTTTCTTACTTTCTTTCTCTATGATGCGTTCCTCTATCATTGGGGGATGGTTGTTTTTTTTTGTGGTTCCTTCTTATCTATGACGGGGGACGGTGTTTTTTTTTTGCCTTAAATGGGCCCATTTTGGGGTGCTTTTATTTCCAATTCCGTTACTTTCTCGGCAACTGGTGCAACTCCTTCTATTTCTTCAGTGGGGGAGGAAATTTTTTTTTTCTTCCCCCATCATTGGATGATTTGGGGGTTTTCTTTTT
>BMAV01010277.1:0-11267 GCA_019973955.1 Trichonephila inaurata madagascariensis
TGCTTTCTGGATGTCCAGGAAAACTACGCCTGTGCTCTTTTTCTTTTGAAAACCATCGGAAATTGCTTCGGTTAGCTTAAGCAAAGGGTGAAGAGTAGATAGTTTATTAGTAAATCCATATTGATTTGGATTTATAATGTGTTAGTATAAATGAAGTTTAATCTGGTAAGTATAATTGATTCAGTAATTTTGCTTAATGTTGACAACAAGGAAATTGGTCTATAACTAGAAGGGAGTTTAGAGCTTTTACCTGGCTTTAAAATAGGAAAAATAACGGCTTCTTTCCATGCAGAGGGGAAATGATTAAGTTTAAGAATTTTGTTAACGAGAATAGTTAAGATAAGTATAACTTTAATAGGGAAATTTTTGGTCATTCGATTACTAATGCCATCTTTACCTGGCGCTTTTTTAGAGTTAGATTTATTAATATAAGAGATAATTTCAGACGGGAGTGCAATTTCCGTGGTGGTGGGGGAGGGAGAGGAAGGAGTTAACAGTGTTATTGATGGAGAAGTCCTCTTCTTCATGGTTATTATTCGGTCTTGTATTTTCAGTAAAGTTTGTTAGTATAGTATCAGCTAGAATATTTGCTTTTTGATCATCAGTCACGGCCGTGCCCGTAGAGCAGTTGAGTGCGGGAATGGTTGATCGTTTATTTTTAAGAAATTTTTGTACCGCCCATAGACTGTTGTCCTGAGTGCTGAGTGCATTTAAGCGTGCGGTCCAGTTATCGTTACTGTAATTACGCAGTTCTTTTTTAACGTTCTTTTGAGCTTTATTATACAGAGTTTTGTAGTGAGGATCTAGTGTTCTGTGAAATAAATTCCTATATTGATTTTTTTGCTTGATGATATTGTGAATGTATGGCGGTTTGTAGCTTTTGTGAATCGTTTCTATTGGTCGGGGCTATGGGGGTTTCTATTGGCTATGGGCGGCGCGAACCGTTTCGGTGAACTCTGTGATTTTTTGGTCAATATCATTTGCAGTATTAATAGTATTGGGATGATAGTTTAGTAACGAAAAGTTACTGTTGAGATACTTGGAAAATTGCGGCCAGTTTGTGTGAACGGCTCTGGGATTTGAAGTTTCCTTATTAAGTTTAAGAGTGAAATTTAGAAGTACTGGGTTATGATCAGATGACAAGTCGTTGAGGGAGTTAATAGTGAAAGGGTAGTAGAAATTCCTGATAATAGCAAAGTCTAGGGTGTTAGAAGAATTAATTCCGAATCTCGTGGGTGAGTCCGGGTAGGCAATATAAAGATTAAGCATGCTAGTAAAGTTATGGAGGCGTACGCCTCTAGATGAATTGGTCTTGCAGTTCCAGGCAGTATATTAGAGGTGAAACACATACAATTCTTTTATTAGTGTAGATAAAAAAAAATATAGTGATACACACACACACAATGAAAATAAAATAGAGGCTTTTTATTCGATTATAAACTCATTATTGGAAAATCTCAAACATGTCGATTTTTAATTCAAATCAGTCAATATTTTTAATGAATTAAAATTGTACTATTTTTTTAAAAATCTTTATGTACTATTTTTTTAAAATCATTATGTATTATTTTTTATTTATTTCTTAATGATGATTTAACCTTTGTTTTGATTTATTTCAATAAATTATAATAAACCAATTTGTTAATTATGCTTTCACTTTTATTTAGTAAATTCAACCATACTGTGTATTGTTGCTGAGAATAAAGTAATCCGTTGACTGAAAATATAGTACCGGTTTGAGAGGAAGTCATTGTAGAACCTTGGGAACCCAAAATATAGAGGGCGCTGCTAATCTTACACTTTCGATTATTTGTGAGATATTTTAATATTCATCGGTGAACACTTGGAAACAATAGTTAAATTGGTGAAGATAAAATTTTTAATTATGCAGATTTTTATGTGATATGATGCCTAGATATTGTTACAAAAGAATGAATGTCTAGATTCTTGAATTTCCGTCTAACAGGTAAACAAAACCAGTAATATTTTTGTTTTTTGTAGCTTTGTAATAAAACGATAACATTTTGGTATGAAATCCGGAAAACTCTTTAGATAAAGAAATAACGAGCTAGAAAATGAAATTATCTAGTTAAAATTTCACATAGGACGGCGATTAAGAAAAACATTACGTAATTGGAAAATTTTTTAAAATAAGACTTTTAAAAAGATGATGATTTCTGTTGGGCCGAGGGAACACAGTGGTAGAGAGCAAAATAGAGAAAGAAATCTGATGAACGGTTAAAAAAGAACCTCAGCAAAATATTGAAAGTAAATCTTATACAAAAATGCCGTCAAAGCATTGAAAATCTGAATAAATCATTTTCGTAAGAAAAAAAACGTGGGAGAGAAAAAAACAGTTTGTTGAAAATAAAATAAACCACACTGAGAAAGTAACTCGTTTTCAGATAACTTTCAGTGCGGTACAAATAAATAAAAGCTTAATGATTTTTTTATTCAGAGTTAGATGTTCATTTTCCGAATAAAAATGAATGAGGAAAGTTTAATTATTTGATATGGAACCTAACAGCAATCTTCCTAATTGTTGTTGATACATTTTGAAAATTTCTCGATTTTTCTGGAAATGATGTGGTCAAACTGTCTTTACAGAAACTTTTCTTTATCAGAGCAAATAATTAACTAATATACTATAATAATGCACACCATTGGTATTTTCACGATAATTTTCCGAAGAAAATCACATTAAAGTTGGATAATATTTATTGAAACAAAATTTATTTTATACGAATTATATCTACAAACATTATTGAATCTTTTAATACCGAATAAAAAATACGCTCTTCGCTCTCCAGTGCCCCCGCAAGGTTTTATTGAATATTTGTCAATCTTTTTTTTTTCCTTTCCAAAAGCCTACGGAATTGCTTTGCTGATAGCTAAACTAAGAAAATATTCGTATTTGGGAAGAAGAAATAGATACATCCAGGGCAACTATCGTAGGATTTCTATTTGAAACATTTGTAAATCGCTTTTTATTTTAAAATTCTAATAGGTTGCGGATTGGAGTTTTTCCATTGCAGACCCAATACATTCCAGACTGTTTTCTCTTTTAAGTGCGGCACCATATAGGCGAATACCAATCGCCGCAGGTAATTTTGACGCTCAGTTTCCTCCCTAGAGGGAGACACTTGAGCTCTGATGATGCGAAGCAGTACTAGGATTTAATATTGCCGAGACCATCCAAGGGAAACTGTCCCTCTAGGGAGCTTTTACAGGCCGTATAAACATACGACATGGCCGCAGTCGATTTTATGCATCATGAAAACCCACCGATTTAGGCCACGGTCGAACCCGCAAGCAAACTAAGGTGCAGGAGACCAGCGACTAATCAACTACGCCACCCAGTTGGAACATCGGCTATAACAATTTGTGTACTCCACGCATCAACAAGGACACGTTTTTAAATTTCTCTCTGCAAATGCCACATCAAGTCAAACTGGCGACCGTCCCCATTACCTTCCGACTAATAACTGGCCGCCAAAACGACCCTCTTTAAGTTTATAAGAACTATTTAATTTACAATTCTTTTCTCTTTTTTCTTTTATTAATAAAATAATTTCGAACAGCAAAAGTGGTGCATAATGACGTTTTGTTGATGTATAAGTGTGCATCGGATCTTGTGGTCATTATATATACTTATATATATATAATTTCATATCTTTTTTTAAAAAATCGCTTTATTCTACTTAAAGTTTGAATTCTTAAGGCAGAGACAGAATCTTCCCTCTTTTCACGAATAAGTAGATATATGAGATGCCTGAGTTTCCTGCATTCGTGTGACAGGCCCCAAAATGCCCACGTAATGTTGTACTCTACCTGTCCGAGGTAAAGTTGATTTAAGAGCATTTATTACGCTTAAATTTGATTACACAAAATTTATTTCTTTTCACTCTTTCACATACCTAACATCTATTCCCTATACCAATGAAGAAACTTGCATTTCATCAAATGTAATCATGTAATAGGTGAAGCCATGGTTCCTCTTTCTTGCTGATGTACTCAGCGCCATCTTTGGGGATTTAGTTAAAATCCAAGAGAAATATTACAATCCTCTTAAACATATTTCGGAAGGTTAAATTAGCTTCATAGTCATTAAACTTTATATAAAAAGACAAAGGGAAATATTTTTGAACGGTTCTCAAATTACTTAACGTTAAGTGGTACAATTAAGTATCAAATTTTCTTAAATGCAGAAACTGAGGATTTATAAGAAAACATTTGCACGAAAACTAAATGTTCGATAAACACTTAATTTGAAATTGATTACTTCTATATTTGTAAAAGAAGCATATATGTAAAAATTTTCAAAAATTTGTGAAGAAATTAAATTAAGAATTTAATTTTTTCTGGTATATCATATTTTTTGAAGTACCGATAAAATGTTACCAAGAACACACAATATCAATTGAAATAGAAGAATTTAAAAGTCGCTCTACCCCTCTATTAGTAAATTATTTTTTAGAAGATATGTCAACTAGTTTTCCATTTTTTCGCCCTAGATCCTCGATCAGGTATCGAAAAACCTGAAATAGAGTCTCCCGAAAATTCATGGATAAACATAACGTATCGATATAATAAATAGTAGATAGTTAAACAACGTTATAAATTCTGTTTTCATTTTATTTACTCAGGAAAGGCCAATTCCATGAAGGCTCATCAACATCAGAGCCCCTATACATCAGTATGGGATGGAGGAACGCTTCGCGTTCCAGTTCCCAATGATATCCAGCGTCGTCGTCATTTTATTTTCTGAACAATTCAGGATGTGATATTTAGGGTTAAAATCATTGATATAGGTGTATTGATGTTATAGTGTTAATTATTGCACCATGATTAAATATATTATAAAAGATATAAAATTAAATTAAATCCGTTTCAGAAGGTGAAAATAGTAAGTGTTTTTATTCCGCTGCTCACTCCATTCTTATGTTACATTTCAATTAACTGGTTTTACAGTTCTGAAGTAACTCATTAAATCCATTATCGGATTCTTTCATTTTGTTAAATACAACAAATAAAAAAACTAAGAATCTGAACTGAAAAATATAGACAAATTATTTCTCTGACAAAAAGAACTAAATACACTACTCGCAACAAAGTTCTCGTTTAAAGAGCAATAACATACCTGTAAGCTCACCTCTGCGTTCCTCCTTTCGTCAACGCCTGTTGCTACAATTTCAAATCCGGAATGCGTTACCCAGCATGATGATTGAAGAATGAGAAAGAAAAAGAACTATACACATGTAGATATGATACTCATATTAATATTTCTAATTTTTTTGGTTTCAAAAGTTAATGACGTATTTGTTTTCTTTTTAAAATCATTATTCACTGTGTACGATATACATACAGTCTTTATGAAATATATTAAAAAAGGGAGGGTACGAGGAAGGAAATTCATTTGGGATCGAGACTTGATGTAATAGTAGTACTCCTTTAGCGTATTCAAATCTCAATATAATTCCTTCGAATGGCCAGTCAATTCGGACAAAAGACATCTGCTTAGTATGAGCGAGGCTAGGGCTTGGCTTAATGCGATAAACTTTTTTTTTCAATTAATTTCATTTATTTTTAAAACAAATAAATTATTCTATGAAAGCTTTATTAAATATTAAATGATATTTTATGCAATTATTTTTTATTTTCTAAAGTAAAAAAATTAATTTAAGTTATTACTTCAGTTATTGATAAGTAAAATTATTTAAAATTATTATTAATTAAAAAGATTAAAATTTTTAATTAATTTAAAATATTTTAAATTATTATTAGTTAAAAAATTTAAGTTATTATTAATTAAAATATTTAAAATAAATTTTTAATTGGGGGAAATTTTTAATAATTAAAATTATTACTTAATTATTTTTAAAAGAAATAATTAATTACTATTTATTATAATTAATTAATTACAATTTATTAGAATAAAATAATTAAATATTTTTAAGAATTATTATACATAAGAAATATTATTAATTTATTATTATAATAATTATTAATTTTTTAAAATTATTATGAATTTTTCTTAAAATTATCATTAATTTATTATTAAATTTTTATTAATTTTTTATTGAATTATTATTAAGTTATTATTTATCGTTTAAATTATATTAATTTATTATTAAAATTATTATTTATTATTGAATTATTATTTATTTATTATTAATATTATTTAAATAAATTTATGAAAATTATTTAAATGAACTTACTGATATTAATAAACTTCTGAATTTTTTCTTAAAATTATCATTAAATTTTTATTAATTTATTATTTAATTATTATTTATCATTTAAATTATTATTAAATTATTATTTATCATTTAAAATATTATTAATTTATTATGAAAATTATTATTTATTTAACATTAAAGTTATTTAAATAAATTTATATAAAAATTATTTAAATAAACTTACTGATATTAAATAAATTTATTTGAAAAAAGGACTTATTAAGTATTTTATAAAATTTTAAAATAATTAAATTGAAAATGTATAAAAAAAGACATGTTTTTTACATTAATTATAAAATAATTAATTTAACGATAATTATATATTTTATAAATTATTTTATAATATGTGTAATATTTTATTTATAATATATTGCATTTCACATTTTAAAACTATTTGTAACTAATTTTTATGTAAAATATTATTTTATATATGTATTATATATTTTATTATATAAATATCATTTATTAATAAAAAATATATTTATAAAATTTAATACAAATATTTATATAATTACGGTATTTGTTTTACTTTATAAAATACAAAATTATTACATAAAGTATCATTTAATATTTAATAAACCTTTCATAAATAAATTTATTTATTTTTAAATAATTATTAAAGGAATGAAGAAAAAAAGTTGATCGCGTGGAATCGAAAACCTAACTTTACGCATAGTAAGCAGACGATTTACTAAACTGCCTACAGACTCGTAAGAGGAAATTAAAACTTAAATGTATAAAAGGTAAGCATGAATTTCGAAGGCTATTTTCTCCGAATTGACTGGCCATTCGGCGCAATTACATTGAGGTGTGAACACCCTAAAGGAGTACTACTATTACACCAAGTCTCGACTCCAAAAGAATTTCCTCAGTCGTACCCTCCCTTGTAAGATCCTAACATGAAAACTTTGATTTAATACTTTGGCTGATTTCGTAGGAATAGCACCAATCTTCTATTTTTAGAAAATTATATTAAAATTTTCCACGATTTTTTCTCCTACACTTTTATATTCAAAATTTCTCAACTTGATTGAGAAACTTGTTAGTAATGGCGCGTACTAAGCAGACTGCTCGGAAAACCGCTCCCGACCACTGCCCGGGCTACGAAATTACCACCCCTACGCCGACATATGCAACGAACTAATGATGATCCAAACGAGATTGGAGTTCCTTCGATGCCAAATGACTGCCACCGAAAAATACCTGATCAGATGCCGCCTCGGAACCATCAAGATCCTGCCGTTACATGACGAAATGAGAGAAAAACTTGATGAGCAGAAAAGACAATTCGACACAGATATAGGTGAGTTGACTTTGCTTGGTTCCTGGCTAGTAAACTGCCTGTATCATACGGAATACGACCCCCTAAATATGTCTAACATATTAAATGACATAACCCAAAAAGAATTAGCTACTTTTGAGGAACAGCTTAAATCTGAGATTGCTGCAAAGAATAAACTACAACCCCCCAAAGAAATGAAAGATAAAACCGAAACTGTAAAAGACATAACCGAAGTCAAATCAGTTGTCAAAAAAAATACCCGTACCAAGGATTTCGTCTCCCCCACTAAATTTGCAAAGAAGCAAAAAGTTGTGGAGAATGATTCCGTTGGTGCTACCGCACCCATCAAGATAGCAAACCAGTACCAGGCCCTTGCTGGAAACAGCACGCTCCCGGATCCGGATATCACAGTGGTGCCAGTTGCCACCCGAAAAATACCCCCCATTAACCTAAAATTCCGAACGAACTACCAACCAATTGTTAAAGAAATATCGCAAAAATTACCCGCTTCCAGCACAAAACTGTCTGGAGAATTTTTAAAAATATTTGCGACCTCGCCCGACGAGCATCGTAACATCACCAAATTCCTTACGGAAAAAGGCGAACAGTACTTTGCCATCGAGCCGGTCGCAAAACGCCCGCAGAAAGTGGTCATTAAAGGCCTACCCATTACTACCGACGTAGATGATATCAAAACTGAATTGACTGAGCGGGGCTTTGATATTATCAAAGTTGCCCAGCTCACCAAAGCAAAGACCAAATTTAAACTTCCCTTCTTTTTAGTCGAACTAAAAAAATCCCCCGATTCTCCAGACATTTTTAAACTACAAAAGTGTTGCTACCTTACTGTTAAGATAGACACTTTCAACAGACGCCCAGGGCCCACGCAATGTTACAATTGCAACTTTTTCCAACACTCCTCAAAAAATTGTAAAATGATTACCCGATGCTTAAATGCGGCCAGCCACATCGAACGAGTGACTGCCCCATTAAAACGACAATAGAAAATCCAACCTGAATTAATTGCAATGAAAAAGGCCACCTGGCCAACTCGCACCACTGCACCAAATTCCCGAAATTAAAACCCAAAAAAGGAGACCCTTCCCAGGACAGACACAAAGATAACTCCCAAAATATCTTTAGCGCTGCTAAAGTCAGAGAAAATATTTCCTATGCAAACGCCCTAAAAGGCGACCACAAGATGGCGCCACCTCCTGAGCAGACCAGTAATAAATCAAATGTAACCCCTTTCGGGGAAAACAGACAGCCCGCGTGCGCAGCAGAAGATGAATCCTTCGGATTCATGGATGCTGTTATAGAACTGAAAAAATTCTTTACCGATTACCCCTCTCTTCTTGAGCTAGGCAAAAAACTTAGACAGGCTCAAGGCGATGAAAGACTCGATGTCTTCTATCGTCATCTGATTAACATTTAAAATTAAATTATATCCATCCGGGACACGTGACCTGAGACTTTCACCCAGCATTCTGACTTTCTTCGTTTCTCTTATTTCCTCCAAGGCAGTTTATAATATTCTAAAATCACTCTTATTTTAAAATGGCAAACCAAGCATATAAAGTCAACCCTATAATCTTAAGACAGGAGATTAAGACCTCTTCGGAGATCAGGTGCTCCAATGCAACATCTTCAACACCTTTATATTCAACGTGAACATATTTGCTGTATAAAAAGAAAATTATATGTACTTTTATATAAATGCTGGCTTCCTTTTTTTTTTTTCTCTTACATCAAATCCATCAAACTTTGCTTCACAATTTGCATCTAAATTTTAATTACATTCGTCTTTTCATTTGTGTTCGTTGACCTACATGCAGAGGCTTTCCTCTGCATATCTCTCAAATCATGCTCATATTATAGGGAAAATATGTTCAAGTAAGGCAAGACGAACACACACCCATTTTTCCTGTTTATATTTTTTTAAACATGTTAATTTCAGCTCTAGATGGCATTACAGTAGCGCTAAAAGCCAGAGTTATAATGGGCAGTTTATAAGTGAAATTAAACTAAATATAAAAAAAAAGTCAAATAGATTTTACTTACCTCATTCTCTCTTAAAGAGCTCAACTGTTTGGTTTCATACTATATCATTCACAAATTATCATTTTACTACCGCAAATAGTTCTATCTGTTTTGTAATATTTAGAGCATATTGAAAAGCTCTGCTTACGGTCGACGTGAAGCGTCCTCTACCGTTGAAGAGATGCAAAGCGGGTGTCGTCTTTTTAATGGATAACGGATTTTCCAACCGTTATCAAGTTTTTCCCTCCTGGAAAGGGCGGTGGTGACCTAGCAGTTTTAAAATCCTTCATTATTTTTTGCAGCTAAATATAATTGTTTCTTGCGGGTACTGTAAAGTCAGCAAAATTCACAACTAAAAATTAAAAAGCAGGGCTGCAAAAATCGTTCTTTTTTTGTCACTATTTTTTTTTGCATGTTGGATTAGAAGTAAAACGCTTTTCCTTCCCTGGGAACACATCCAACGTTTTTTTCTTTGTGTTACCGCAAGGCTTTTTGAATATTTGTCAATCCTTTTATTTTCTTTCCACAGCCTACGGTATTGCTTTGCTGATAGTCTATAAAAATATTCGTTTTTGGGGGAAAGAAATAGATACATCAGGGCAACCATCACGGATTTCAATTTAAAACTTTGAAAAAGTTTTTTTATTTTAAATTTCTAATAGGCTGCAAATTGGGGTTTTTTCATTGCAGATCAAAACACTCCACAGGCTGGTATCTTTTTTTTTAGTGCGGCACCATACAGACGGGGAAACCCAAAGCCGCAGTTAATTTTGACGCTTAGTTTCCTCCCCAGAGGCATCCCGAGCCGTGATGATGCGAAGAATACTGGATTTAATTTTGCCGAAACCACCCAAAGTGAAACTGTCACTCTAGGGGTTTTTCTCCGTATAATCATACGGCATGGCCGCTGTCGATTTTTTTGCATCGAAACCCCGTCTTGGCCTCCGGGGAAACCCCCAAGCTAAGGTGCGGGGGACCGGGGACTAACCAACTACGCCACCGGCGGAACATCGGGTATAACGATTTGTGTACTCCGCACATCAAGAAAACAAGTTTTTAAATGTCTTTCTGTAAACTGATGATGTTGATGGATTTCGGGGCCTGATCTCCAAAGAGATCTAAATCTCCATTATGTCAAAAGTTGGGGGGTGACTTGCAGTTCATTACTTTGTCCATTTTTGATGTTAAGTGGTTCAAGATAAAATTTAAAAATTTTTTTGGCGGGGAGAATAAATAAATAAAAGAAAAATCAATAAGCCGGAAGCGTTATTGTTGGCGTTGGTTGCGAATGGAACAGTGAGCTAATAATCTACCGACACGGCCCTCCCTACGGGAGGGGGCGACTTGGGCATTTTGTCAGGGGCGGCTGGTAAGCCCGGGGAGACGTTCCTTTTCCCCGATTGATCGGGCCCAAATGGAAAAACGACCATTCTTTAAGCTCATTTTTTTTCACTATTCACATTTTTATAATGTTATTTTTTAAATTTTAAAAATAATTTTTGAACAGTAAAAAGTGGTGCGTAATGACGTTTTTTTTCGTATACGTGTGCATTCGATCTTGTGGTTATTACCTCTCTTTAGTTTATCTTTTTTAAATTCGTTTTTTCTACTTAAAATTTAATTCTTAAGGCACAGACAAAATTTTCCTTCTTTTCACAATAAATAGAATATAGAGATCCAGGGTTTCCCATTCGTTGACAGGCCCC
>BMAV01010278.1:0-23779 GCA_019973955.1 Trichonephila inaurata madagascariensis
CTAATAGTATGGTTCGTGGTCTGTGTATGAATCGTGAAGGTTTTAAATTTCTTGATTTTTTGGATCGAGGTGTTGTCGGAATTATTTTTTTTTGTTAAAAATTTTTTCGCAATTTTTGCATGAATTGTCTGATTGTTTGAATCTAATGGCTTTCCTGAGTGCAGAGTTTCTCAGTACCACTGACACATAAAAAATGTCTTAGTGTATGTTGGATTCGTTCTATTCTGGATGTGTATTTTAGCTGCATATCCCCAGACTGGACAGGGTAGAATTTTTGGGTTTCCTGTAAGTAAAGAATATAGTTTGTTAGATCTACTTAATTTAGACTTTATTAATTAGGTGGGGCAATGTGAGCTTTTTGATAAAGTTCTCAATGCTGCGTGTGATATGTTGTTTGAAAGGAGTTTATTTCTAAAGTAACACCAAGGTATTCGGTGAGCTGAGACCAAGGGATTTGTTCATTGTGTAAGAAAATTGATGGGTGTGTCAGTTAGCTTTACATATTAAAGAGGACTGCTTCCGTTTTTGCAACATTAAGTGCAATTTTCCATTTGGAGAACCAGTCTTCTAAGTCAATGAGATTCCTATTAAGAACTCTGGAAATGAGTGTGGGTTCAGTATGAGCCGCCAAAATTGCTGTGTCGTCAGCAAACATGCATAAAATTGTTGTCGTGAGTCGGGATGAATTCTGAAAGAACTTTCAACCAAATACAAAAACGTTACACGTTATGAAATTGAACCGTTACATCCACTTTGTGAACCTTGAAAAAAAAAAAAAAAACAGAATTTTTAAAAAGGAAATGTTGAGAAATTTAGATTTTTTCTGAATCAATTTTAAATTTGTAAGGAGGAAAATTTTTTCAATCGACTTAGTACTTTTGAAGGAATTTTAAAACAAGTATATGCGAAATCACAATTTACTTTGTGCCGTAAGAACTTGCTTAGAATTGAAGATATTCCTGACCATGAAATTCCTCATCTGTCAGTGACAATTACTCATTCCAATGGAAGCGGCAAAGGATTCATCAAATGTATGTGTAAAACAAAGTAGCAAATTAAGAATGGTCCTTGCATGAAAAATGTAATGAAATGTAATTCAAAATGACATTCAAGCCTACCATGTTGCAATAAGTAGATTAATTTTAAGTTCTTATTTTTTATTTGAAAATCTTGTTTTCCTTTAAAAAAAAGACATAAATTTTGTTTGGTACAAAGTTTTTTCCTTTACGTATTTTAAATAATTTTTCATGGCACTCTCATATTTTGTCCCGAATAACTTTGCATTTTTAAAAATGTACGTAGATATATAACATTATCATGACCTTCTTTTATACTTGCCTAAAAAAGCTTTAGTCGTTCCATAGAATGCCTGGCATTCTATAAATGAGCAAAGACAAAAATTCTTTTTTTTTACTTTTGCCTGAAAACATCCGGCATTCTATAGAATGCCCGGTATTTCAAATTTGCCTGAAATATACAAATTTTGCTTCCCACAAAATTTTAATTTTTTTTATAAGATTTTTCTTCATTGTGACTGAATTTTTATTATAAAATTGCTCAAGTATAACCCTGAAAGGAATACTTCCTTTGGAATTTTAGCAATACTTATTCATTTGTATACAGGACTTTTTTAAAAAAAAAAACATTAAAATGTATAAAAAGTCAAGAGAGTGAGAGAAGGGGGTGTGTGTGGTAGAATTGCATTAATGTTACACTGTAAAGCAATAAAAGGCTGTAGGCGAAATATTTCGTAATTTTGAGCTTCGGTCAAGTAACGAGGACGACACATGAGCAGGAAACCCCCTTTCCTAAAAACCACACCACAACACTAGGGAAACATTGAGCCTCTACAGATTTAATGTATACATAGGCCTTTCACGGTGGGAACCCGCTTCCTGGATCGAGTTGTGACAATAATCACTAGGTTACCGCAGCCACTTTTTAAAAAAGAAACAAAATTATAAAAAAAAATTTTGTCAAAAATAAAAAATTAAATAAGATATACGGGTAATAAAAACAAACAAAACGTTTAAAGGAAAAACTTTTTTTTTAAAAAAAATTTAATTAAATTTGTTTATTTTTTCTTCAAGATACTGGGGTGAATAATTTCATCAAAAAACCTGAAAAAAAAAAAACTCAGAATTTAAAAGTATATAGTTTAGAAGTATAAATATACAAAACGGAAATCACTCATTTTTCTTGAAAAGAATGTTTACATCTTATAACTTATTTAGAAAATAAATATACACATAAAATCTTACTGTGTACATAAGAAAATCTTATACACACAGATGTATATAAAAGTGTTTTACTAAAGGATTCAAAAGAAGAGCTTTAATAAAGTTTTTCTTTTGTTGATACAATAATAATAATAATAAATCATGTAGAATTATAAGGAATAAAAGAATTTCAAAAAGACATTAGTTCTTGAGTTTTTTTTAAATGTTCTATAAAAAGTACTAGAATTTTCATTTGTTAATTTAAGATAAATATATTTATATCCCAATGCACTATTAATTGAATTATTTTCCCGCTCAGACAAGTAGTCAAATAAAATATTTTACAGTCACCCTTCTCAAAAATCTGCTCTTCTAAGAGTCATAATGTTTTGGTTGTTAAGAATTCTAAATTCTTTTGGAGTAACATGAATAATTCTGGATTTATTTTCATCACATTTACTATCTAGATCAGAAATGAATTTTCTTTTAGTATTCACTAACTTATGTGATACCAACTATTTTTCGTAAATTGCTATTTTTTCGAAAAACTATAAACGAAAAAAGAGAAAAGTAATGAAAAATGTGAAATAAAATACCGTACTTAAGTATATATTCACTTCCCAAATTATATCTTTTTTTTCATCGAAAAAACTCAGTATGAAATAATTTTTTTGTTGGTAAAATTTAATCAGCTTTTGGAATAAATATAACGGGAAAATTCAGTATAGTATTTGAATATTTCGAAAAACATGGGTGATTATCCCCCTTTTAGAAATTAAGATAAGAGAGAAATAAAAAAAATAATATATTTAGAATAAAAAAAGATACATGAAACCGGGTTAGAAAATGATTTTTTCATTATTTATTGATTGTATAAAAAGCTCATTAGAAATATGGTATTTTTTAAAAAATAAAAATTAAGTTTAAAAAAACATTAAATGAAACTGGAAAATAAATGTTGAACTGCAACTATATTGTAAAAAAAAAAAAAATAGAAGAATAAAATATTTTAGAATAGAAAAATTTTTTGGGATTATTTGTGTTTTTAGTAAAATTTTATTAATCCTTATAATGTTTGAATCAGATTTAGCAACTAGCTACCACTATTTCGAGGATACGGGGCCCCAGGACGTGTAAGCAAAAGGTCGTAAAATGTTATATATAGCCCAAATTTAAACCAATTTCCTTTTTTCCCTTTTAAAAAAATCGTCAATCACGGGTTTTTCCCGGGGGTTTAAAAATTTTTTTTATGAATTTTTACATCTTTTTTCCCAAAAAAGAAACCCTTTAAAAGAAAGGTCTTTTTACTCAAAATAATCAGACAAAAGGAGGGTTTTAGACTCAAAAAAGACAACTGAAAAATTCCTTTTTAAAAGTCCCCGTAAAAAAGATCTTAAAAAGAAAAAACATAACGTTTAGAAGGGAAAAAAGAATTTTGGGTTTTTTTTTTAAAATGTTTGTCTTTTCGTCTTTTTTAATTTACTGTAGATACAAAGCTAAACGAAAGCTTAGCACTTATTCGGAAGTTTGCAGAGGCAATGAAAGTGAATATTAGTTTTTTGTTTATCTCGGCTTTTTTTTGTTTTTGCTTCATGGTCCGGGTTCGGAAAAAATCTTTCCTTCTGAGAAAAAAGGGAAGGGGTAAGGGGTTTTTTTTACCCCCCAGTTGCCAAATTGTCCCCCTATAATAGCTAGTCCGTGGTGCGGAATTCTTTTTACCAAATTTTAACCAAAAAGAGTCATTCTAACAGCGTGCCGATGTTAGAGGTTTAAATTCTGCTTTTCATTTTTACTCCCGGGTTTAAATTTTATTTCTTTCGTTGTGATTATTCAAGCGGGGGAACTTTTTGGGTACAAAGGGGAAAAAAAGAGTATACCCTAGTGACACCCCTAAAACGAAAATTAAAAAACCCCAAAAAAAAATTTTTTAAAAAATGTCCAAAAATATCACCCTTTTTTTACCTATCAACAAGTACGACTTATTTGAATTGTAAAAAGGGAAAAATTTTTTTTTATTATTTACTTACACTGATAATCGAGTTTATTATTAATCCCAAATTTTAAAAACCCAAAGGGTTAAAAAGTTACATGAAATGCCCTGTAAAAAAACGCAAAATAATACTATATTTGTAAGGTAAAAAAAGGGGTTATATTCCCAGTTCTTTTTAAACCAGGGTTTAAAAAAAAAAAAGAACGTATTTTTTAAAAGCCCCCACATTTATCATGAATCATAAAAATTTTGCCTGTTTAATTTAAATTAAATTTCAAGGCGCCTAAAAATATTTGTTTCCCGTATAGGTAATATAAAATTTTTAAAAAAAAATTATTCGCCTCTATTTGTGTATATTTAAATGTGGATGTCTAAAAGGAGAATGTCGACTTTCACCGGGTGTTATTTTACACAAAAAACCGGGGGAAAGACGAATTTTTATTACAATCTTTTACATTCGGACTTTCCTTTACGTATTTGACAATCACAGTTATGCTCTGGTGGAGGTCGGAAAGACAGGGGCTGACAAAGAGGCGATTGGCTGTTTCCCGAAAAATCCATTGTTCTACTGGGTGAGTGAGTGAGTGAATGTTGGGTTTTATGGCGAAAAGAGCCAATCTTTTGGGTAAAACTTTCCCAAAAAATTCAAGACGAAAGAATTTTTTAAAATATTTAAAAGTATTGATAATATACTTTAAAATTAAAAATATCAAAACAAGTATAAAAGACGTATTCTAACGATAAAAGCAAACATACTCTTTGGTGGGGAATTACCCCCACCAAGAAAAACAAAATCTTAAAATTAACGAATAGGTTTATGTATAAAGCAAAGATTACATGTAGATATGACAACTGAGAAATGTCACTTTTTATATTTCGTAGGGGTTATATAAGTATAGTTCACAATATCCTTTTTTGTTTCCTCTAAGGTATTGCGATTCTTCGGTGATTCCATCTCTTCTTCTATGTCGTAAACAATCATATCTTCCTCATCTGTTGTTTATTCTACCGGTGCTGATTTCCTAGGTTTATGAGGCGCCATCCTAATTTCTATTTTAGGTTTTAATAGTGTTACATGTGTTTTTAAGAGGACGTTTTTGTTACGAGGTTTTGAAGTTAATTTTGTATCCTGGGATGTAGAAGGTATGGTATTGGATGTAATGGTAGTAGTTTGAGAAACAGGACAAGCCTTTAAGGGTGTAAATATTGATACTCTGGATGAGGAAGATTCAGCAGAGGTAGATAAACTATTAGAAGTGGTGGAAGTAGTATCGGCTACAAAAATAGGGGGGTGAGATTCTGATGATGTAACTGTGGTAGAAGATGTGGATGGTAAGAGTTGTGTCTGAATTGCGGTTGATGATTTGGTAACTGTAGGAATTTTGGAGGACATTGTTGGCTTTGGAATGGATACTAAAGGTTACAGTAGTTTTAAAGGCGGACATACTATTTTTGTAATATTTTCATCAGTTTGGATTGTTGTGGTTACAGTTGAGAGTCTGGCCGCCTGTGCGTATGTTTGGGACAATTGAAAAGCTATTAATTTCCGTGCTTCCACATACGATATATTTCTATTTGTTTTAATTTCTTTTTCTGTTTTCCATTTCGGGCATAATTTCGAGCCTGATGAATGGGATTGTGAGCAATTAATACATTTTGGCTCCAGACTGCCATCCTTGGAAGAATGTCCATCGGATGCACATTTAGAGCACGTTAATTGACCGCGGCAGGAAGTTTGGGAGTGTCCGAACCTCTGGCATTTGAAACAGCGCAGAGGATTTGGAATATATGGACGTATTTTGCAGTTTAGATATCCAGCTTTTATTGTAGTAGGAAGATTCGAGCTATTGAGAGTTAAAATCAGGTGTTTCGTAGGAATAACTGTTGTATCTTTTTTAATTGTAATTCTTCTGACCTGAATTACACCCTGATCAGAAAATCCATCAAGAATTTCTGCGTCAGGGGTGGTCAACAGGTCAGGTTCAGATATGACACCACGACTGGAGTTTAGAGATCTGTGAGGAGTAACTGTAAGTGCAAAATCTAAAAATTTTCTTGTAGATAGATATGATTTCTATAGAATAGCTGATTTTGTCTCCACAATTAGGTCACCGGATCGCATTTTTTTAACAGATTTTGGCTCGCTTATAGCTTTGAAAATTGCAAAAAGGGATTTTTTTTGACATTTCATTATCGGGTAACGATAGAATAAGAAAACGTGCAGTACTAGCTATCTGATCAATGGTTTGAAATTTGGGTAAAACAAGGCCTTTACCCGGGCACATTAGTATTGGATCCATAAAAACGCGTATACATCTTCGTTCTGGCGTGCCTCCACCCACCATGGAGTCCAACAAGGGAGGCAGTGTGCCGGCATCTGGTAAATAACAGGCACGGCGCTTACTCATACACCCAGAATATAGCGATACAGTCGAAGGTGAGGATCCAATGGGTAAACCCGACACCTCTTATCTGCAGCACTAACCCTACAGCAGTGTCTCTTCGGGGACACCGAAGAGAGGTACTACCAGCCGATTTACCGGAGCGGGCTCACTTCTGCCACCCGTCTACAGTGAAGCGTGGGCCAAAGGGAAACGCAGAGGTATCCCTAGGCCCCCAAACCCTCCCATATTGGAGAAGCATGGGCAAAGGGAACCAAAGGATCCCCCGAACACCATTTTCCTCCTACGGGAGCCGCACACGGCAAACATGCGGGGTTTAAAAACGGTGTTAGTCGAAAACAAATAAAGCAGCATAATCAAAAAATTTAAAGAAATATGCGAAAAAGGAGCTAAACTAACGCAATACAAAATGTAAACCATAATATGTTAGTAAAAAATAGTAAGTTTTTCCATAGAAAAAACAAATTTTGAACGAAGTTCATTTATTAACATAGGTCTGTGGCCTGGACGGGAAAGGAAGAAATGGGATAACAAGAGGGTCGAAAATAGAGAAGGATCACTTGGGTACCTCGGGATTGTGATACCCGTACTCACCTAAAGAAGGTGAGCCCCCTGAGGGGTTTGTTCTGCTGGGAGTCAGTCCGCTTTTTCAATATTATGCAGGGTTTGATGGTGCGAATAACGCGTTTTCTTTAACTCTTTTCCCAATACCCTAATTTCTACTTAATGTAAACAGCAGTAAATTGCGATTCTTTTCTTAAAAAGTTATACGCATTGATTGAGGGTAAACAAATGTTTTTATTTTTCAAAAGAAAAGTACTCTAAAATACTTCCTGAAGTGGTTTCTGCTAAAACAAAGTGCAACACAACATTGGATTACAGACGATTAAAGCGTTTTAAAAATTAATGATAAAGAGAAGTTATTTGTACCATTAAAACCAGGAGAAATGAATATACAGCATTATAATACCAATGACCAGTAGCGCTCACAAGAATTTTTCTCAAGATACAGAGTCGAAAGTCCACCATTCTTCAATCATACTGCTTTTGTCGATTTTAGGGAACAAAAAACAAATTATTGAATAAATAATTAGCATTAACAAAATTAATCATTAATAGCAAATATTTAATTAAATTTTACATCTATATACTTAAAATTATAATCAATCGGAAAAAATCAAGGGTTCGCAACCTAGGACACCCCCTTTTGTGCGCCACTGCCAATGACGAATTGTTCAGTGTGATATATGAAACACACATCAGAACACTATAATTTTCCTTTCTCATTTTGAAGGTACTGTGTTTTAAGTTCTTGGTCATTAATCTCAGAAAGAGAGGCAAAAAATTTATCGCGACTGAATTACGGAGAAGAAAATATAAATGTCCGACTTGCTCAACATTAGTGCATGGTAAATATCGACATTTACCAGTGTAAGTCAGAAATAAGGGTATTTAGCAAATATTTCGGACAAACACCAAGCGACAATGTGAATGTTGACATTCACCGGAAAAAGTCGACATTCTCCAGATTTCGGTGTTCCACCGTAATATATATATATATAGCATTTGTTAGCACTTGAGATAAGTAGGAATCACTATCTTCAGTTTCAAGACCTATCATACCTGCAATGCTGAAATCCATAAAATGGTTTTAAATTTATATCGTTTTGAGAAAATAATCTGCATTTTCAGAAATATGTTGCGGTTTTCATTTTTCTTTAACCGGAGAACTTTTTTTTATTTATATAGCTGTTTTGGTTATTTTTAAAACTTCTTTTTATATAAGTCGAAAAGTAACATGTTAAAAAAAATTAGAGCCTTGCAGGTATTATTAGTTTTAGGTACTTACAAACTTTAAAATAACTTTTTTGTGAAAATGTGTTTTCTATTCCCTTTTTTTTCCTGTTCAAGATAGAACCTTGAAACTTTTGTGGATACTTTCCTTTAAAAGTTAGCATATGGAAAAAGTGATGTAAAACTTTTTAGAATTAGTAGATGGAATTAGTCTGAAAAAGCTCTAGTTATTTTTTTTAAATGTTAAAGTTAATATTTTTAAATTTTTGCATTTTCTTTTTCAGGTTCAGATGTGAAAATTATTGAAATCCAACAAGCAAAATGATTTTGCATTACATACTAACTTTTGTACCTAATAATTTAAGAAAAAAAATCACAAAATAAATAAGTTTAAGAGTTGAGTACTTTATAAAAAAGATTAAAAGACATAATGTTTTTAAAATGATGCCCTGACAAACTGACTTCTTACTTTGAGAATGAATTTAATATTATAATCTGAAAAAATAAACCATAAATTACTTTTAATATTACTGCCTCCAAAAAGTTTTTTGAAAAAGTGTACTGTGTAGCCTTTAGACAAAGTAGTGTAATTGGTTAATATTTTTATAAATTGTAATACATAAAGTCATCTTATATGTAAAAATATTCATGAATGAATAAGAGCATTCATGTTACATATACGAATGTTTCAAAATATATAGAATCAATCTGCATGAAAGACACTTGAGTTATGTGTATTTTCTACGTTTGCTAATTGTATTCATATCAACTTATAATGTCAGTTAACAAATAACAGAAAAATAATTTAAGAATAAAAATGTATTAATTACAATATTTGTGCATATTAGAACATTCGTATTAAAAATATTAATATTTATCGAGACTTCTATATTTAATTTCTAACAATGTCTTAATTTCAATGAGTAACAATTAGAGATTTAATAGGACTCGAATGATTATTTTTATATGTTGGCCGAGATAACGCAGAACAATAAAGCAATTTAATTTCATTATATTTTTAGAATCAGTAACCTGCATGCCCACAGACATTTCCTGAGATATTTTTAGAATCTTCTGAAGCACATGGTCTATCAGTCTACAGAAGTAGAATATATGAAAAGCACTTAAGGAACGGAAGAATCACTCAATATATCTTCTTCAGATAGAGTGTAATTTTGCTTACATCCTTACAGAATCTCGAAAAGAAAAATAATTGTGAAAATAAAAAAATTGTGACTCCTCAACATGGGTTAATGGTGTTTCCGTTAGAAGCAATTTTACATAAACTATTAATGATCATGAAAATTCACTTCAGCATATTAATTCAGCTGTCTTATAACAATTGGCTACAAGGAAATAAGATTGGCATTCAATTTAAAATAGTGAAATCAATAATAAATTTACTTTTTGGTGAAACGTATTGCATTGAATAATTAATGTTATTAATTTAGAGGCTTGCAATTTACCTTTAAGAGTCGCGGATTCCAACCGACCCTTTCATATCAATCGCATCTTTGCTATCTAATTATGATCCTGTTTTAAAGAAACTTCTCTTGTGTCTGTGTGAAGCCAAAGAGGGAAATAAATTATTTAAGCCCCACCATTTAAAATGAAATAATTTGCTTGGAACCCGTTAGAGGAAATATGATTATGAAAATTAAAAAAAGCCCCATTTCTGGTAATTACTATGAATACTACACAAGATCTTTCAAAAACTGATAAACTTTATTTAGTGTTTCGATAATTTAAGATAAAAAGAAAGGATGATGTACCTATAAAGAAATTAAAAACTTCAAGTCCTTTGTGGGATTTATGTCAGTAGCCGATTGCACTGCCCAAGGGATTAAAACTGAAATTTTAAATGCAATAGAAAAATATGGAATTGTCTAAATGTAGGGGACAGGGTTATGATGGATGAAATGTTATGTCGGGAGTATATGGAGGGTTACAAACCCTTACAAAAGAGAAGGCACCAAATGCCAATTATGTTGATTGTGCAGCACATTCATTAAATTTAATTTTAAATGATGCTACAAAACACATTTCCAGTGTCACAATTTTTCGATTATTTAGTAAAAATATATACTTTTTTTGACAGTAGCACAAAACACTCGCACAGCACACTAACGATTCTTCCAAAAATATAAAATAACCCTCAAAAAAGTATGCCTTACTAGATGGTCATCAAGAAATGCCTTATTTAGTATTCGAAAAAAATGACTCTCAAATAATGAAAACTTTAAGTAAACTAAGTTTAATTTCAACTAAAAAATACAAATGTGACGAATGTAAGAATATACTTACTATATTAGAGAGCTATGGTTTTATAGTGTTTGTAACCTTTTTTTCTTAGTTATTTAAAATCATAGACCCCATTTCTAAGGCCCTACAGCATGAAAAAAAATGACCTACAAAAAGCTCTAGTATTCTGCTGAATAATCTTCTGAACGAACTGTTAGTAATTAGAAATCTAAATTCATTCAGTTCTTTGTTAAACGAGTCAAGATCTAGCTAAGGGATGGGTGTAACATCTTTTAAAAATGGAAGACGAAAGTGAACAAAGCGCTTTTTTGATGAGTTTGCAGAATATCAAAGAGTTTCAGATTTGGAATCGTCTTTAAAGTTAATGTATATTATTACTGTCTAGATGTGTTTATATCCCAAACCCGACAAAGATTTCGAAGTTTACAGGACCTCAGTAACATTTTCAAAATTTTACAACCAGATACTCTTAAAACTTTTCAAAGAAACAAATAAAAGAGCAGGCTACAAAACTAACTAATGAATACAATAAGGACTTAACACCCGGTACCTATGTACAATTTATTTCTTTAAAATCTGAAATTCAGAAAATCAATTCAATCAAAGAGCTTGCAGTATTACTATTAATTAATTCCAATAACCTCAGTTTTCCGGATATTATAACAGCTGTGCCTGCTGTTTTTAACCCTTCCAGTTACAAGTGCAACAGCTGAAAGGAGCTTCTCTAAACTAAAAACTATCTATAGGGCAAGAGTATTTTTTACATATATCTATGAGTAATTATTTCAATACTTTCAAATAAATTTTGTTTATGTGATAATTTTTATTTATTTTCTAAAAAAGGTGCCTATGAAGGAATTTTGATACAGGGCCCACTTAGGCCTAGCTATGCCAGTGAATAACACCCTCTCATATTTTACTATTAAATTTCAAAAAACCAATTTTTAGAAGAGAAAAATCACACAATAATCACATTAACATTTAATTTTCGTCTAATGCTACATGAGAATATTCAATATAAATTTACTAGTATAATTGCAAATATAAATGTAATATTTTTACTTTTTACTTTATTTTTCATTTCAAAACATACAAGACATAATCAAATAAAAAACAAATTTCTTTTCATGATCATCTTTAAAAAAAAGAAAATAACTTAAAGACTTTCTTTAAGACCCTCTATATGTATATGATTTTGTATGTGATAAAAACAGAAATTGTTATTCAAGTGTTAAAAAAAAATAATTTTTTTTTAATTTTCAACTCTTTATATTTTTATTTGGTAAGATGTATTGAGAAAACACAATGTCGTATATTTCACTAACATGAGACTTTTTCATTCAACAAGTATGTAAATTTGCTTTAAATGACCAGTTTCTGGAAACACCTAGTACAACACTTCAAAAATTTAAAGTGTTTGCTCCTGGTATGAATTCGTAAATGTCTTTTAAACAGATTCGGTGAGAAACCCTTGTTGCATATTTACAAACATAAGGTTTTTCCTTGGTATGAATCCTTAAATGTCCTTAAATTACTAGATGTAGAAAAGCTTTGTTGCAAGTTTCACAAATGTAAGGAACTTCATTGGTATGAATCTGTAAATGCCTTTTAAATGTAATCACTTTGAGCCTAAAATCCTTACGTATATTTCACAAAACATAAGGCTTTTCCTTGGTATGAATTCAGAGATGTTTTTTCAATTGTTCATGCAAGAAAACCCTTGCTGCATATCACAAAACATAAGGCTTTTCCTGGTATGAATATGTAGATGTTTTTCTTTCAAATTAGAGCAAGAAAACCCTTGTTGCATATTTCACAAACATAAGGCTTTTCCCCGGTATGAATCCGTAAATGCGTTTTTAAATTATGACTTTCAAAGAAATCCTTATTGCATATTTCACAAACATAAGGCTTTTCCTTGGTATGAATCCGTACATGTTTAAATCACCATTGAAAGAAAAACCCATGTTGCACACTTCACAAACATAAGGCTTTTCCTTGGTATGATTTCGTAAATGTCTTTTTAAATGACCATTTACAGAAAAACACTTATTGCACACTTCACAAACATAAGGCTTTTCCTTGGTATGAATCCGTAAATGTACTTTAAAATGACAACTGTGAGAAAAACCTTTGTTGCATATTTCACAAACATAAGGCTTTTCTTTGGTATGACTCCGTAAATGTAAAGTTAAATTACCAATTTGAGAAAAACCTTTCTTGCATATTTCACAAACATAAGGCTTTTCCTTGGGTATGAACTGCGAAATGTTTTAAATGACCATTATTTTCTGAAAAACACTTGTTGCACACCTCACAAACATAAGGCTTTTCCTTTTCCTCGCATGCACCCAGTAAATGTCTTTTTAAATTACCATTTTCAGAAAAAAACACTTGTTGCATATTTCACAAAACATAAGGCTTCTTTTCCTTGGTATGAACTAAATACAATTAATTTACCAATTTGAGAAAAAAACCTTTCTTGCATATTTACAAACATGAGATCTCTTTTACTTCACAGAACATGTAAACAAGGACTTGAGTTGTCAGACAGAACAAAAGCCATTTCTTTAATTTCAAATGTGAAAGTTTTTTTTCACAGATTTGACTCCATTAATCTGTATTTAAAAAGTACAATGAAAAACGAGTTGTTCAGAATGTGAGTACATTAACCTCCTTCTGTAAAAGAAAAAATATTCTTCAATATAATGCTGAATATGCAAGCAGAAATTTATATTATATAGTTATTATATCACTTATATTTTATACAAAAAAATTTTTCAATATAATTTGTGTGTGTGTGAAGGAAATAAATTCAGCTTGAAACCACAGTTTAAAAAGTATCTGCTAAAAAAATTCTTTCTTGTATATGACCAGTGCCAATTTAAACTCAGTTTGAGCCTTGGGTGCAGTAGATCTACAGGCTCTCTTAGCACTGAAGGAACAAAACTTATGACCAGATTTTCTGGTCATGTCCTTAATCGCCCAATGGATAAACCGGCATTGTATATAAAGGAATCAGTTCCTGTTAAATAGCATTTTTATCGATTCAATCAAAATAGAAAATATAAATTAAATATCCTTACTAAAAATTTTCTTGGGTAATTCTTTAAAATTACAATCAGGTTAACATAGGAAATAATAGGAAACTAAAGAAATATCCAGATGAAATTTGAATGTTTTTTGCGAGCACAGAACTCAAAAGTACGTACTATGCAGTGGTGTAACAGAGAACATTAGCACCCCCTGTCTAGGTCAGGTCTTGGGTCCTAAGCCGTACTTTGTGTCAATCCAAAAGGGCCCCCAAATGGGGCTGACGCCAGTGGTACATCTTATGATACACAAAACAATAAGCCTGTACAAAATCGAAACTTTACCTTTTTTATTATTGGATTGAATTATTGTCCAAAATAAGACAAAGAAGAAAGTTACTGGATAGGGACAACATAATTTTTGACACTATATTAAAATAACATGGAAGACTTGAAATTACAAATTTTTTCGATAACGGGATTTTTAAATTCTTTTTTATAATGGTTTAAATTTAAAAAATTTCCCCATACATTGCTATATTTAAACTTTTTAAAAGCAGAGGAAAATTTACCAAAGGATCAAGACAATACAGCAAACATGGTAACATAAAAGAAATAAATATATTGATATCTCCTAACTGAATAAACTTAATATATTCAAGGAGTGAAGAGGCCATCACCCAAAATTTCGTAAAAGGCATTGTTTCAATCTCCACCGCGATCTGCAGTCATTTGGAAACTAAAACCTACCATGTGAAGAGACACCATGGTACTTTCACTTAAGAAAAAGATCTTAATTTCCAACAGCTGTATGAAAACTTAGTTGTCCTGTCACTCTGACTGTTGCTTCTAAAAATTGATAAAAATTGAAAGTAACCAACAACCATCAAAGTATAATGTACATAAGTAATCAATAAATCTGGGAACAAAGTATGTTATTTGATTAGATTTATCTTATTTGGTATAATATGGTACTTCAGTATGAAAAACTGCATTTATATAGCGATTTTATATATCGCATAGTATATTTTTAATCGGGCTTTGCTGCTCGTGTCATCAGGTATGTGCTATCATTAGAGAAAGGTCTCTGTTAATTTTATTGAATTTCTCGAAAATGATAATTTTTTATTATTTGTTTTAGTTAAAAAATTAACCGCTATATTCATACGATAATACGCATACCAGGCCATCTTCAGCTAACAAAACAAACAAATACCGATGAGGAGTCTCAAAATTCTGAACTAAATGCTCCATCTAAAAAAAATAAGAAAAATACAATGAGGAATTTATTAAGTATGGTTTTACATTTTGTGTTATTGATGATGAAGAATCTAATATGTGTCATTTGCAACTAAAATTAGCAAATGAGAGCATGAACCAGCTAAATTAAAAAGGCATTTATAAACTACATAAAGAACTTCAAAATAAACATGCATTCTTTGCCAAGATGAGCTGAAAATCTGAAAACTAAATTGCAAATCTAAAGAAATTTGGAACAATACCTCAGAAAGCATTACGAAGCTTCTTTAGAAGTTTCTATCTAATAGAAAAACAATGAAACCCCATACACCCTGGAGAATCCCTTATCCTTCCCAAGTAAGCAACTATGACATCAATTATGCATGACGCATAAATATGGAAATGAACTAAAACAATACCATTATCAAGAGATACCGTGTCTCCGCAGATTCTCGAATGCCACACGGTAAATATCAAGTCAAAGTCATAAAACTATAAAATTCATCTTGCTTTACAACTGACTTAGACTACCGAGCATACTAAAATGTCACAAATCCAATTATTTACGCTAGATTTATTTTAATGAAGATATAACAGAAACGTTTTGTGTTGTAAAGTTTGGAAGGAAAACAGGAGAAAAAATATTCGCTAATAAATAAATATTTTGAAGCAAAGTCCCTTACTTGGGCAAACTGTGCTATGTTTGTACTGATGGTGCTGCAGCATTAACAGGTTCAACAAAGGCCTAGAGGCTAATCCAGAAAGTGGTGCCTATATGGTATTTAATCATCACTGCGCCGATTCATCTGCAAGCTTTTGTTGCAACAGATATGGATGAAGAGTTGCACTACATATTACAAGACGCTGTTAGTTCAATTAACTACATTAAATGCAACAGTCTTAATAACAGCTGTCTCTTTTCAATACTTTGCAATGAGATGGGCTTAACGTGATGAGAGATTACTGTTACAATAATCGAAGTCAGATGGCTCTCACGGGAAAATACTTCTCACGCACAGATATTTTATTTGAGAAATAAAGTGTACATGCTTTTTAATTGAAAAAGAAACATTGATTGGCAAGTTATTATATCAATGAAGTTTGGCTAGGAAAGCTGAGCTATTTAGAAGGCTGATATATTTTCGAAAAAAAAAATTAATCCACTTAAATCTCATTGCTGGGTGAGAATTAACTATCATAACTGTAGCCAGTAAAATTTAATCTTTGGGAAAAATAAGCTTAGTCTCTGGCAAACTGAACTGAAGAAAACAACACCTACATGTTCCTCTTGCTTTAATGATTTTATCAAGAAAATAATATAGATATATTTACAATTAAAACATCATTTCCTATCACATTGTAAAGTTAAAAGAAAAATTTTTTCGAGAAGATTGAGGACTTTCCCCTCAAGATCTATCTTGGTTGATTCGATCCATTTTCTACTACATGCAGTTCAACTCTTCACCAGTGAGAAAGAACAATTGATAGATTTGATTAGTGAATTGCAATTAGCAACATACATCCAAAACATCTATGAGATAATCAGAAACTTGCCACATACATCTCTCATTAAAAGGCAGTTTACTGATTCTTATGTTATACAAAAATATTTTCTTAAATTAAGGCTACACATAATATGTGTCAGAAATGATTTTTTATTCGAGCAAAAACAAAAAGAAATGCACCTATTTACATCATATTTGTGAACATTTATTTCTAGAGGTCGCCAAAAATTTTCTCTCAACAAAAGGGGTCGCAGTCAAAAAAAGTTTGCGCACCACTGATCTATGGGACAAATGTGCGATGCCTAATTAAGCAGCTGAGCCCTCCATTGGATAGCTGTTGACCTGAAGTTACCTAGCTATCAAGAGGTGTAAATACCAATCATTTGATGTTAGAACCATGTGCTGAATCTAGAGCCCCGTGCTGTGCTAACTAAAAAACAGTTTTTTGATTGCGGTGCGAAAAGGAAGAATGGTTTTTTGTAAGAAGACTATGATCAACAATACAGCACCTCTCCTGAACTTCCTTAGTGTCAAGACAAGTAGAAAATACCTTGCCAGTGAAGGAGGAAGTAACTCTGCATGTTTAGGTTTCTGCTCAAGAATTTCTATGGTCTATAAAATTCCTAGATATCCGTTAAAACTTAAGGTCAGAAGGACCATTGGTCTCAGGAACATATGACCAAGCAAAATTGCTTTATAGCCCCCATAGTATAAAAAGTATTAGTAACAAATGGAGCAATTTTATAAAATAAATCCATTTTTTTATCCAATATTTTAACAGCGCAACTTACTCTGTGATTGACAAGTATACTGTCATCGCTTGATTTTCGTGACACACACAATTGTGCACTAACTGAGTGCCACAGTTAACTGGTTAAAAACTAATGCAAAAATTGTTTTTGTTCTAAAAATAATCAAATTATTTGCATAAATTTTATATATTGTCTCTATCAGTCAAAATATTACCAAATTTACATCAAATTTGAGTGCTCATGGATTGGAATATTGCTGCAATATCTGGAGATTTCACAACAGTCCATTTCCAATCTTTTTCTGGAGTTTAGATGTGTGAATGTTGATTACATGGATAAAGGAATTGCATCCATTTTGAATATCATATATTTTTTAAGCTTCCAGGAAATTGGCATTCTTTTTTTTTTTTGAATATTTTATATAGATAACCCTGCATATCAATTCTGGGTATTTTTCAAAAATAGCATTGAAAAACTTTCAATTTACAATATCTTTTTTTAAACACAATATCACATGTTGAATTTTTTTTTTATAATTTCTTATGTTTTTCTCTGATGTTCGATGAACACAATGGTGATGAGGTGGTCAAAATCCTTTTAAACTACCGTAACCGCATATAACGTGAAAAAACGACAGTTATGGCTTCTGCTTTCAGTAAATTTTTATTTCCTTTTGAGATACATTTGTTGTGTAATGTGCAACCCCTTTTTCACAAAGAAACCTGAAATGTACATGCAGAACGATATCATGCTTTGAAGTCATTGTTTTTGAAATATTATACCAAGATTTAAAAAAACTTTCAGTTTATAAAGAATGTCCTTTACGTTCCCTTTAAGTTAATAAGGAATGTCATTTCTTTTAAATAAACAGTATTTCAATGTATGTACAAGTATATATATATTTGCTTTATTTTTAAAGCTAGCATTTTTACAACTGGTGTATAGAAGCACCGATAAAATTGGATGTGTTAAAAGTTTACATTATACACCAGATTTTACGGTAATATAATATCACAGTATTAATTTCCTGATTATAATATTCCAAAAAGTACAGATATTGTACAATTTAATGAGGATAAAGTTTAATTAAAACAGCTAAATCACTTGTTACATCATCTAGAAATTCTGCTTAAATACTGAAATTCCTATTATTACTGAACCAAAATTAAAATTCTATTTAGTGCTGTTTCAGGATAAACGTTTCTAACCTAATTAAATTTAAATCACGTTTTCTGTAAAAAAACCAGTACTTATAATTTTATATATCAGTCAAATATTTTTTAAAAAATTTTAAATTTATTTATCTCTACTACAGTTTTATTAACCTCTTACATTAAAAAACAAATGAATGAAACACTTAACCCAGTCAAGAATATCATATACATGAATTTAAACATATTGAATTGTAAACTTAAGAAATTAAATTCCAAGTAGCTTTTAAGGCTCCAATGATCTACAAAACAAAAAAATAACACACAACTAGCTGCATGGCCTGGCGTTGCACAGGCTTTCTCTAATTTTATACATTTTCCCTTTCTTTCACAAAATCAGCACTTCTAATACTCTTTTCCAAAATGACTTCCACTCCCCCACCCCACTCACAGTAAAAACCCTAACCGGTTGAGTAGTATAACTTAAAAGTTCCTGTATCGAAATTTTGTCACTTTTTTTCTTTGTCAGACAGGTTTCTTTCCACCCAGCATTGCATGAACATTTTTAAATGCATAAACTATTGTCATGGAAATTCCCTTTCCCCTCTCGCTATCGAGTAAGTGAACAGTGGGACTTTCTTTGCAAATTTTTAGGCCCCAGAAAGGAAAATGTACTTTTTAAAAACAGGTGGTATGTTGAAAGAAATAGAAATTTTTATAATTGGCTAAAATTCTCAAGAACTGTGGTTAAATGCCAACCGTGACCAAAGCACTTTTTGAAATGTTCAATACATGGAAATAAAGTTTCATACAATTATTTTTATAAATGAAGTGAAAAAACTTTGAATTTGATAAGTAGTTATTAAATATTTAAAATCTGAGTGTTTTAAAAATTCGTAAAAAAAGTTTTCGGCATTTTATTTTTTAAATTTGTAACTGTAAAAGATCAAAGTATGAGTTTTTTAAAAATCATTTTCATGTAAACACATTGATAATGATTCATTTTAGAAAAAGTCTTAAATTATGTAAAGTATCCTTGTTTTGTAAAAAAAAAAAAAAAAAAAATGTATTGTGAGGAAAATTTTTTTTCCCAATTACAAACTTGCTGGAGAAGTTTTTAAATGCACGAAAACTAGAGTATTTTTTAAAAAATCAGAAATTTACATGATGATGCAGTTTTGAACCCATGTACTACCATTTCATAAAGAAGCGGATTAAACAATCACACCACCATGTCTTTGGGGAGAAGCATTGCGTTATTTGTTAAAGTTTAAATTTTTTCGGGCTTCATTTTTAAGTTTATGCCTTCAATCGTCATATATCAATTACAAACAAAGGTAATTTTTAAACAAAAAATGGAATACAAATAATGCTTAAAAATTTTTGCAAAAAAGAGAAAAAACAAAAAACACTTTCTTTTTAAAAACTGTAATTTTTAAGATATTTTTATCAATCTTTGTACAGATTATGGATTATATTATTCTACACATGGAAAAAGAAGTTTTGTAAGATTATTTTAATAAATAAAAAAGTTATTAAGTATTTTTTCAATAAAATTTTGAGTATTTTTTGAAAAATCGTAAAAAAAAAGTTTTTGACATTTATTTTTAAATGACTGATTCTAAAGGAGAAAAGATTGAACTTTTTTAGTGTAAGACATTTTTTCATTAACGCGAAAGAAAATGCAAGTGGAATGATTTAGAAGCCATACTCATAAAAATGTATTAATTTGGACTCACTTTAAAAAAAATCTTCTGAACGAACAGTTAGTAATTACAAACCCAAATTCATTCAGTTCTTTGTTAAATGAGTGAAGATATAGCTAAGTGATGGGAGGTAACATCTTTTTTTAAAAATGGAAGACGAAAGTGAACAAAGCGCTTTTTAGATGAGTTAGCAAAAGATCAAAGAGTTTCAGATCCGGAATCGTCTTTCAAAGTTAATGTATATTATTACTGTCTAGATGTGCTTATATCCCAAACCCGACAAAGATTTTGGAGTCTACAGGACCTCAGTAACATTTTCAAAACTTTACAACCAGATAAACTCTTAAAACTTTTCAAACAAAGAAATAAAAGAGCAGACTACAAAACTAGCTAATGAATACAATAAGACCCGGTATCTATGTACAATTTATTTCTTTAAAATCTGAAATTCAGAAATTCAATTCAAACAAAGAGCTCGCAGAATTACTATTAATTAATTTCAATAACCTCAGTTTTCTGGATATTAAAACAGCATGCCTGCTGTTTTTAACTCTTCCAGTTACAAGTGCAACAGCTGAAAGGAGCTTCTCTAAACTAAAAATTATTAAAAATTATCTATAGGGCAAGAGTTTTTTTTACGTATATCTATGTGAGTAATTATTTCAATACTTTCAAATAAATTTTGTTTATATGATAATTTTTATTTTTTTAAAAAGGAGCATATGAAGGAATTTTGGTACAGGGCCCACTTAGGCCTAGCTATGCCAGTAAATAACACACTCATATTTTACTATTAAATTTCAAAAAACCAATTTTTAGAAGTAGACAAAAATCACACAATAATCACATTAACATTTAATTTTCATCTAATGCTTACATGAGAATATTCAATATAAATTTACTAGTGTAATTAAAAATATAACAATATTTTACTTTTTTTACGATTTCTCATTTCAAAATACACAAGACATAATCAAATAAAAAATATATTTCTTTTCATGATCATCATTAAAAAAAGAAAATAAAAATGTCTTTTTAAAATATTGGGAGTAAAGTTAAAAATTATATCAATAAAGACTTTCTTTAAGACCCTCTATATGTATATGATTTTCTGTGATAAAAGCAGAAATTGTTCTTCAAGCGTTAAAAAATTTTTTTAATGTTCTACACTTGATATATTTATTTAAGATGTATTGAGAAAACACAATGTCGCATATTTCACTAACAGAGACTTATTAATTCAACAAGTATGTAAATGTGCTTTAAATATGACCAGTTTCTGGAAACACCTAGTACAACACTTCAAAAATGTTTGCCTTGGTATGAATCTGTAAATGTTTTTTTAAATTGTTGCTTTGAGAGAAACCCTTGTTGCATATTTTACAAACATAAGGCTTTTCCCCGGTATGAATCCGTAGATGTTTTTTCAACTCACAATTGGAAGAAAAACCCTTGTTGCACACTTCACATACATAAGGCTTTTCTTTGGTATGAATCAGTAAATGTCTTTTTAACTGACCATTTAGAGTAAAACACTTGTTGCATATTTCACAAACATATGGCTTTTCCTTGGTATGAATCCGTAGATGTTTTCTCATATCCCCTTTGCAAGAAAAACCCTTGTTGCACACTTCACAAACATAAGGCTTTTCCTTGGAATGATTTCGTAAATGTCTTTTAAAATTTATAATTACATAAAAAACCTTGTGACATATTTCACAAACATAATGCTTTTCCTTGGTATGAATCTGTAAATGTCTTTTTAAATTACCATTTGCAGAAAAACACTTGTTGCATATTTCACAAACATAAGGCTTTTCCTTGGTATGAATCCGTAAATGTACAATTAAATTACAATTTTGAGAAAAACCTTTCTTGCATATTTCACAAACATGAGTATTTTTACAATCCAGAACATGTAAACGAGGACTTGAGTTGTCAGACAGAACAAAAGCCATTTCTTTAATTTCAAATGTGAAAGTTTTTTTTCACAGATTTGACTCCATTAATCTGTATTTAAGAAGTACAATGAAGAAAACAAGTTGTTCAGAATGTGAGTACATTAAAATCCTTCTGTAAAAGAAAAAAATTCTTCAATATAATGTTGAATATGCAAGCAGAAATAGTTATATAGTTATTATATCATTTATATTTCATAGAATAAAATTCTTCATTATAATTTGTGAAGGAAATAAATTCAGCTTGATATCACAGTTTAAAAAGTATCTGCTAAGAAAATCTTTCTTGTATATGACCAGATTTTCTGGTCATGTCCTCAATCGCCCAATGGATAAAAAGGCAAGAAATATGAAGGAATCAGTTGCTGTTAAATAGCATTTTTATTGATTCAATCAAAATCTAAAATATAAATTAAATATCAGTTACTAAAAATTTTTTTAGGTAATTCTTTAAAATTACAATCAGGTTAACATAGGAAATATAATAGGAAACTAAAAGAATATCAAGATGAAATTTGAATGTTTTTTGCGAGCAGAACTAACTCAAAAATATGTGCTATCCAGTGGCGTAACAGAGAACACATTAGGCTCCCTGATAGGTTGTCAGGATCTTGGGTCCTGTTTCCATTCTTTGTGTCAGTTCGTGGGTTTGTTTTTCCAATAATGGGGGCGTAATACCACTGGTACATCTTATGGTACACAAAACAATAAGCCTGTACAAAATTGAAATTTTACCTTTTTTATTATTGGATTGAATTATTGTCCAAAATAAGGGAAAGAAGAAAGTTATTGATAGGACAAATATAATTTTTTGACACTCGTATAGAATAACATGGAAGACTTGAAATTACAAAAGTTTTTCGATAAAAGGATTTTAAATTCTTATTTATAATGGTTTAAATTTAAAAAATATTTCCCATACATTGCCATATTTAAACTTTTTAAAAGCAGAGGAAAATTTATGAAAGGATCTAGACAAGACTGCAAACATGGTAACATAAAAGAAATAAATATATTGATATCTCCTAACTGAATAAACTTAATATATTCAAGGAATGAAGAGGCCATGGTACCCAAAATTTCGTAAAAGGCATAGTTTCGAATCTCCACCTGTGACCTGCAGTCATGTGGAAACTAAAAACCTGCCATGTGGAAGAGACAATTCATGATAATTTCACTTAAGAAAAAAAGATCTTAATTTCCAACAGCTGTATGAAAACTTAGGAGTTGTCCTTGTCACTTGACTGTTGTTTAAAAATTACAAAATTGAAAGTAACCAACAACCATCAAAGTATAATGTACATAAGTAATCAATAAATCTTGGGAACAAAGTATGTTATTTGATTAGATTTATCTTATTTGGTATAATATGGTACTTCAGTATGGAAAACTGCAATTTTATATATCGCTTCTTCCAAATTCTAATTCATAGCATTCACGTTAACTGATGGACCTTGTAGCTCCTCTCATTTGCACCACAAAGGTCAATTTCATTTAATAAGCAACATCCCACATTACTAGAATAAGAACTCAATATGCAAACCTTTGTATAAAAAGGCGACAAGCAGTTACGCCAGCAATCAAAATTTTATAAAAGCCACATCTTATTAATTTCTTGGAGGAAGCAGATGCTAAATTTTGATGGAACATGTGCAAAACTGGAGAAAAAGCCTGACTGTATTTTTAATAATTGTTGATGTTATCAAAAAAAAGATTTTTCATTTCTGTCAAAAATTTAATGGGGCCCCCAAATTTTTGGTTTTTAAAAA
>BMAV01010280.1:0-18869 GCA_019973955.1 Trichonephila inaurata madagascariensis
ACGGAATGAAATATATACGCTACGGAAAAAACAGCCAAAGCAAAGAAAAAAGTTATTAACATGTTGATCAAAAGTTCGATAAATTAACTCCTATGTTATGGTAGTGGTTTTAAAGAGGCTTCTGTGATAAATTAAACAAAAACATTTAGTAATGAAGTTTTATTTTAATTTTATCATTTTTACTTAATATGTTTATGCTGTATTTTTTAAATTTCAGCAATCACTATTTTAATTATAACAAAACTGATTAATTTAAAGGCTTAAACACTTAGATTTATCACTGCTAAAACAAAACAAAATTAAAGTTTCTTAGAAGCATTTCTTACACTTCGTTTCCAGTTCTAAAATAATTTTTTTTTTCATAAAGTAAAGATATTATTAAAATCAGAAATAAATAAATGCTTTAAAATATCTGAAATTTGATAAATATTAATATAATTTTCTATTAAACTTTATATTTGGGCATTACTATTTTTCTTAATAATCCCACAAGTGAATCAACTTCTGCATAATGTTTCTCATTTTCAAAAAAAAAAGCATGTGATTAATATATTGATTAATTCCAAACTAAAAAAATTGCTAAAAATTTTACACTAGATGTCGCTGATGACTTTATTTTCTACAATAGTGAATAATACAATCACATCGCTGAAATGCAGGGTGATTCTAAAATCATGCGATAATCATTGAGTGGCGGTAGGGCTCACTAAAAAAGAACAATTTTGTATCGAAATATATGGGTAGATGTGCTTTGTTGAGGCACAAACAGAAAAAAAAATTGACAAAAACAAAATATTTTTATTTGCAGTATATTTAATGAGTAATTCCGTGGAAAAATGTCAAAACAGTTTTAGAAATTCCATCCACCAAGCGTCATGCTAGCGTATTGGTTATAGTTGAAGGCAGGAAAACGCTGTGCCAGTGACCTGCTGCACCTCCAAAATCGTCATTCGTGCTTGAGATTTCGGTTGTTATGCCTGATTTTACTAATAGTAAAAAGGCAGACATGCATCTATTGTACTATGCTGGTAATGGCAACGGCGCTACGTCTGTATCAGGAACACTTTCCTAGTAGACGCAAGCCGAACCACAACAGCTTTCAGCAATTACATCGAAACTGTGTGAAAATGGTTAATTTATCGTCAGAACTGTTAAAAGAGGTAGATCGAGGACTGTACGACAAGCTCACCAGGAAGACGTCTTCTTGGATCAAGTGGACGAAACACCCGGCTCGAGTACAAGGGCTGTAGCACATCGTCTACATGTCAGTCCACCAACCGTTTGGAGAATTATTCTGTTGGACTGTTAGTTGATACAATTTCTAAAACTGTTTTAATATTTTCTGAACGGAATCACTCTCCAAGTATGCTGTTAATGAACATTTTGTGTTTCCGTAAATGTATTATTTCTTCTGTTAGTGACTATCTTCCACCTATATATTCTTGTACAAAAAATGTTGGCTTTAGTGTGCTCTACCACCCCACACAGTTTGTCCCATGTTTTTAGAATCACCCTGTAATTAGAGAAATTCATGAGATTAATTTGCATATAGAATGTTCTCAGCTGTTGACTTTTGTCTGACTCAAATGTCAATTTAACACACCAGCAATATATCCCTCTAATTTTAAACCTCTGTAATTTGACATATTCCATATTCGAGGTGGCATCCAATTTACTGCATCCATGTTTTAAAATTTAACTTTTTAAGCTCTATTAAAATGTGCATTTATCTCTTTTATTTCACTGATATAAGATGAGAACTTACTACTACTGTATAGATTATGAGTTTCAATATATTACCCATCTACTATTGCAACCTTCAAGTTATTAAGGATTTAATCTCTTACTTTTTAGCACCTTAATTACCAATTAAAAATACGTGATTCGCTACTTATTGCCATTTTTTCTTTATAATCGACAGTACGCAGTACATTGAGTGGGGAAAGAGGGGAGGGGAGGGCAGAAAAAAAGAAATTTTCCCTAAACTAATTAAATGCTTCACAAACACAGTCGAAACCATATTTTTGCATTCCAAAATATTTAGAATAGTTTTACACATAGTAGTGCAAAGAAAAGAATTTTATTTCGTAAAGACGTATATATCCGTCCGGGACACTCAGTGCACCAATTGAGCAAGATGGATGTATACGCCAGTGGCACTTAAGGCGTTAAAATACCGATTCAAAATTCCGAGCAAAATATGGGAGCCAAACAAAAACCATGATACATTCTTATAACAATAAATAAACATATTTGACTTGAGTATTTTAAAATTTAGGATTTACGATAAATCGAATTTCTTAGGTTTTCAATAAATCAAATAATATTATCAAATTTGATTGTCAATCGAAATATAAAGTGAGCTGTGCAATATTTTGTTTCACAACCAAGCACAATTAAATTAAATAATTCTAAGAAAAGTTTTTAAAAAAAATTTTAAAAATTTCATTATATTTTCATATTTTCAAAATTACAGAACAAATAATATCAATACAATTAAATAGTCTAATTTGCGGGCGATATTTTACTGAGACAATGGAGATCTGAAACGCAGACTATTTTAACATGATATTTTGAATCAATGTATATTGCATCAAATGACTATTGTAAAATAAATAAAAATATATAAATACAATTCGGTAATAAAAGATATAATAGCTGGCAATTCGAAGCAAGCAATATCTTTTTTCAAATTTCTTTAAATGTGCAGACTGTTTTTAGTGTGATCTCTATTCCTGATATTTGTTTGTGGGTAAACAGGTTAATGTCATAAAAAATTGGTATTTAAAACAATAATAAGAAAAAAGTCCTGATATTAATTGTAAGTGGAATATGTTTTATTGTTATTGGTTGTGTTTAAAATAAATTAATTAAATATAGGTTATATATTTATGAATTGTTTTTTCCAAGCACTCAAAAAATTATTCTACAACCTGTGATACTTTAAAATATTTCTCTTATTCCAGAAAATATATTTAAATAAACACTACAAAAAAAATATCAAACGTTTAAGAAAAATATTCTTTTTAAGTCCCACATCTTCAACAGAACGGACCAAATCTTCAGCAAAAAGGAAACCAGAAAATCCGTTTACAAACCGTTACTCCAGAACACTTGCCATAAGCTCAAAATCTCGATATGAAGGGAAATATTATTTTATTATTTTTCTTCCCATTCGGTGGCTACATGATCAGATCGTATGGACCAGAAGTTGAACGTTTCATTTCACCACATTACTTTTGGCATTCTTTTCTTTCTGGTGGTTTAACCTTGAAACTCGAAAGAACTGGAGTAGTTGAAGGTTGTTTTTGCCTCACTGGCTTTTCGTGGTTCACGCAGCAAAGCATGCTGGGAAATTGAGTTGCAGTAAGTTGATATGCGGGTTCTTGGGGCCCCGGTTCATCAAAACGAATAGAGTACAGATTCAGGTTAAATGAACCTCTACAGTTGAGGAAGTTTTAATATCAAAGGGGACTTCTCCTTATTTTATGGGATATGAATCAATTTTTTAAGAAATGTGACATTTAATTTATGAGCCTAGGTTTAAACGTCATTTTTTAACGTTATTTTTAATTTGGGAATATTAAATTTTTTTAGACATATATTTTTTTTGAAATTTTCAAAATTATGATAACACACTGTTTCAAAACTTAAAAAAATTTGTTTTTTTCATTAGATACGTATTTTTTTTTGATTTTAAACCCCTAGCGGTGCACGAAAACCCGTCATTCCAGAGATGATTTTTCTCCTAAGAAAGATTCCCCAAAGCGGCCGAGCCGTTTTTTTAAAAATACGGTCAAGTTTTTGAGAACCCCCCCCGACGGCAAAAAAATACATGCGGTGATTTTCGAAGCATCCCCAGAATGGAAACTTTGCGTGCAACCGCTTAGGGGGTTAAAATTTTAAAAAAATTCAACCCCAAAATTTCCCTATTTAATAAAAATTAAAACCATGTTTCTTTATTTAAGTTTCAAATGATTTTCATTTCTTAATTTTTTCCCCCTTCTAAGACTATAATCTAATATATTTAAATGTGATATAGTTTTCCCAAAAATGATACAGTCTAGCTTTTAAAGTTCATTTTTTAATACCCCTTCTATTAAATTTTTTTGGGAAAACACTTTTTTTTAGAACAAAAAAAAAATATTTACATGATGGGTTTTAAAAAAAAATCTTTTTTAAATTTTCGAATTAATTTTTATAAGTGCTTCCAACATTTTCCCAAAAAATGTTTAAAAAATTTTAAAAAAAGGACAAGATACAAAAATGATGAAAATTTTTATTAAATATTTAAAAAAAAAGCATGCAAGCTTGAGATTTAAAATGTAGGCGGTTTCAAACTTTTTAATACTGGGCCCCCCCTTTTTTAATCACAATTTTTATCGCGCCCCCTTATACATTAATAAATTACTGAATGCAATAATAATGCACTTTGACGCTAAAGCTAGAATACACGATCTTAATTATAAACCGTACAAATTAATAACATAAGTATTAAATTTTGTATATATATATATGTTACTTTTAAGCAAAAAAAATAAGAAATAAATAAATTAAGTAATAGGATAATTATTATGTTATTTTTCCTTTCTCTAATTTTTAAATTGGAACATATTGCAAAATGCGGTGGCTGCTTAGAAGACAAAATATAGATATCAGCTCAATATAGAAAAAGAACTCAGAGGGTCAATTTCTAAAAAATTTGAAAAACTTTGCTCTGCAAGACAAGCCCATGGAAGTCGCTAATACTTATTAAACTTGTTTTAATTTCAGTATTAATAAGATAAGTATTAAATTTTTTATCTATGTTACTCTTAAGTAATATATATTTTAAGTAAATTACTTTTAAGTAATAGGTTAATTATGTTATTTTGCTTTCTCTAATTTTTAAATTGAAACAGATTGAGAAATAATATTTAATTAAAGATTTATTTCCTTCAAGATCCATTTCTAAAAATACAAATGTCATTAAAAGTAGCCTAATCTATGTTGCTCTTTATCATATCCATTACATCTGACATTCTTGCGAACGTTCATGTGAGTCTAGGCAACCTAACAGACGTCTGCACAAAACATGTAAAAATGCTGTACCTCATACAATTCTAGTCAGTATTGGCCGAATCGATTAGCTACCGAATCTCTCTTGAAAAAATGTACATTTCATAATTTACGCGTTAATTGTAATTCACGATATTAAGTATTTACGGCAGTGGATTAAAACAAAATCATGGATATACGAGGGAAGTTGAAAAATAAGTTTCCCCTGTCGACTGTGGTCAGAGTTGCGTATGAAAGTCAAAAATAGAATGAGACATTAAAGATATGACATACCTTTTTTATTATTCTCTTACGAGTACGTTGAGACATTTGTCATATCGCTTGATAAGTTTCAAAAAGTCCCCCAAGAAAAATCAGGGCTTTGCATATGGAAGAAGCGTTGAACGGCTATGAGCTTAAAGGCGACCAGCAGGAAAACGCGCAAGTCACCGATACACCATTGGGTGAGTTCGCTGCAAATCAAGCAGATGGCGCTCTTGCAGTGCCTGCGCAAGCGGAGCCCAAAGCCTCTCATTTTGAGCCCGGTAGGTATGGAAGAAGGTGCGTTTTGAATTCGTGGTAAAGGAGGAAGTGAGAGCGGTTATCCGCTATGAATGGGCACGTGGGTATCAGGAACAGAAATTCATAACCGCCTCGTGGAAGTCCTATGGGCCGGTGTGATGTCAAACCCAAATGGTGCGGAGATGGTGTCGCACATTCAGTGATGGACGTCAGCAAGTGGAGGACATACCGAGAGCTGGACGGACGCGCACGGCCCCCTACAATGCAAATGCCGGGAAGGTGGATGACATGATTAGAGCAAACCCGGGTATCACTATCGATGAGAGCGGATGAACTTGTAATCTCACATGAGTGAGCTCAAAAAATCATCCCCACATTCTTCGATACGAAAAGTGTCAGCACGATGGGTGCCCCGACAATTGACCCGACACACCAGAACAACGCAAGCGGTCAGCCTGGAACATCTCGTGCGTTACCATGAAGATGGCAATGACTTTCTGTTTCGGGTTGTGACGGGGATGAAACGTGAGTCCACCATTTCACGCCAGAATCGAAGGCTGCATCTATGGGTGGAAACATCCGTCATCACCTGTCCGAAAGAAGTTCAAGACAACTCCCTCTGCAGGTAAAGTGCTCCCCACAGTTTCTGGGACGCCCGGAGTTTTGTTGCTGGACTTTTTTGGGGGTTGGAACCATCAATACTACCCCTACTGTTTACACCCTGTCGAAATTGAAGAGGAGATTCGGAAAAAACGGCCTGGCCTTTCACATCTGGCGTTCTGCTGTTGGATGACAATGGCAGACCACATTTGGCGACGGCAACGCAAAACCATATTGCAACTCTTGGCTAGGAGTACCTGCACCATCCGGGCCCTACAGTCCTGATCTCGCACCAAGCAACTTCCATCTGTTTCCCGGGTTTGAAGAAAATCTCGGGGGAAAGGGGCTTTGGAACAATACTGAAGTGAAACAAAACCGTTCAACGCTTCTTCCATATGCAAAACCCTGATTTTTTTCCCGGAGGGCTTTTTGAAGCTTATTAAGCGATATGACAAATGTCTCAATGTACTTGGTACCTATGTGGAAAAATAATGGTATGTCATATCTTTAATGTCTCATTCTATTTTTTGACTTTCATACACAACTCTGACCACAGTCGACAGGGGAAACTTATTTTTCAACTTACAATCGTATTATTAAATCACAGCGAGCATTTGACGATAATAAAGCATCAACAAGTACTCAGACGAGGGCAAATTGATAGCAAGTTACGAATGGGTTAGAGATCCATTTCAAAATACTTCAGAAGAGCTCTCAACAGCCGAAAAAGAGATCTTCATAGATATCCCATCCAGTGACGAAATTTACGGGCAATTTTGTAATAAATCACTCTTTGATTTCTGGATAGAGGTGGATGCTGAATTTTCTGCACTGAAAACAAAATCATTTCGTATACTATTACCATTTTTAACATCATACCTTTGTGAATCCGGATTTTCTGCGATGGCTACTTTGAAGACAAAATATAGATCTGAGCTAAATATCAAAAATTAACTCTGTGTGTCAATTTCTAATTTTTAGCCTTCCTTTGAAAAACTTTGCTCTGCAAGACAAGCCCATGGAAGCCACTGATAATTATTAAACTTGTTCTTATACTGGCTGAAGTACCCACTCTTAACACTAGTTTATTTTTTTAAAAATTATAATACATTATTCTCGATATAAATAGCTTAATTGTAAGGAGAGTAAAACCAAGTGCATGACAATGTATACAAAAATGTAAAATGATTTATTGAAATGAATACTCATATTATAAACGGTTTTGAATGAACTGTAATTTTAAGCCTCGCAGAATTAGCATTTAGAATAAATGTTAAGTAATAAAAAAAGAATATAAAATTGTAATGAATAACAATTGTGTTATTTTTTTAATATTTAAAGCGAGAAAGCCCGGGATCAGGTGTACACTCGATACTAACGTTAATGGTCGCGGGAGGATGCACCCAATTCTTTTTTATAATTATTTTCAATATACAAGATAAAAATCACAATTTCAGCGAATAATTTAACTAAGAGAAAATATACTTACCTATTTCAAAAATTTTTCTATTTGTCTTTCATAATTTGAAAAAATATCCAATAAAACTGAACTAAATTGTTCCAAATGTGCGTGACCTTAATAAAGGACACAAATCACAGACACTTTTTGCTAACATTACAGGAAAGTTATTTGCAAGCAAAACTGTCACATTTTGTTCACGTTATTGTCATTTTAATGTCCTTTGATGATCGACAAATATCCTGTTGAACTTTTCTTGCTTGTGTCTTTTTGACAGGGTGAAGTGCATTTTGCGGTACACTTATGGCTTCATATTTTCTTGATAAAGTTCTTAATGTAGCTATTGAAAATTTTCCTGTCATTTCATGTTTATTACTTTTCTCAAATTTACTTTCGCTAACATGATTAATATGCATTATTTCAGCAAGTGTTTCCCTAGTTTGATCAGCTTCAATTTCCTTTCATAGAGATCACAGATGCCCAATTCTTTTTTTATATTCTGCTCATTTACATTTATAAACCATAATCAGTCGTACAACATCACAATTAAAACCACTAAGTTATTCATAGGGGAAAATGCAGCATGTTCAAGAAAATATTTTTGAAAAATAGTTCGTGCGGGAAACCGGTCAAAACAAGTATTAAGATTCTAAAAAACGTTTCCACCCCCAAAAAAAGGAGTATGTTATCAATTCTTTTAGCTCCCATTAAGACTGTCATATTAGAGGATTCTCTGCAAGGTCAGGTAATAAATGAACAGTTTTAGAATTGGATTTTGTATTATATGTTTCAGTATAGTCATGAAAATAAATCTTGCCCAAATTAATCCTTCAAAGTGTTAAAATGCACCCAAGTATTAAAACTTTTCACATTGCGAAAAAGCGCAACAAATTATATAATTTACAACTTCCCTAAAAAGGGATACCGGTAACCATACCATAAGTTCAAAACCAGAAAAAGAATATTTTGGGTTTAAAAAGAAACGTAATAAAAAATCCCCATCTTTGGGATTCAGCAAAAAAAAAATATTTTTTTTATTTAGTTATAGGATCAAAGAAGTAATGAGCGCCCAAAATAGAATTTTTTATTTTTTGACCTTTTTCACCAGATGATATATATAAATCTATCAATGTAAATCTGAATTATACGAAAAATTTTTTTTTTTCTTTCCCGTAAATTAATTTTTTAACCTTTTATTTTCATATGCTCGCCCCCCCTTGGTTATCCCCCCCCTCGGGGCCCCCCAGTTTTAGAAACACGATGTAGGTATAGAAATTATAATACCAAAGATATAATATACTCAAAAATATGTCCAGACATGCATACTATATATACTCTAAATCTGTTAAATTGCATATAAACGTGGCAGTTGCAATAGTTTTTTTTTTTTAATTAATTTCGTCCTTACAAATAAAAAAGCTTTCAGATTTGTTTACGCCTCGATCATTAACTTGATAAAAAAAAAATTTATATCTATTACAAAAAAATTTTTTGTTCTAATTATAGCTTTTAAAATTTCTTTATTTTTTAAAAAAAACCCCCAAAAAGGGGGTAGGTATAACATCAAAAAAATATGACCTCATATTCCTTGGGCTCAAGTTTTTACTTTTCTAAGATTCAATTGATCTGAGCAGAGATTTATATCATTATAATTTGAAAAGGAAAATTTTTAATTGAATTCTGTAAAAAAATTTTACACTGCTCAAATGTGGTTGTGTGATCACAATTTTTTTAAGTATAAATATTTTTTTTCCTATTTAGCTTTACATAAGGATTTTTCACTTTTTTTTTAGATTTGACTTTTGAACTTTTTAAAACACTTGATCACATAAAAAAAATTGAAAAAAGGGAAATTTGCAATTTAAAAAACTTTTTAATTGGGTTAAACTTCAGACGATGAAACGAAATCGATTTTCAACTTCAATAACTCTTTTCCCCTTTATTAAGAGTCATGTATGCTCTATCAAGTAAAAAAAATTTTTTGAAGTGAGCGAACAGAAGGAACAAATTGGATTTTTTAAAAGTTACCATAATAAGACACTGTTATTGATGAACTTATTCGAAATAGTTTTTGGGATTTAATCACTTTTGGTACGCTCTGTTTTAAAAGCTTTAATATTTCCCTCTTTAAAAAAATGCCATATTGCTCTATGCGAGGAAGTTATAATAGGTTTAATATTTAGAAACAAATGTATAGACTATACAAAATATTTTATATTCCTTATCAATCTAAACAGTACCCATGTGTGTTTTCGTAGGTATTTTTGAAGTGTTGATCACTTTGATAAACAATTCCATATCACTCAGGCATTTTAGATAGGTTTCGCTTAATAGAGATTTTTTATAAATAATAAAAGTATTACTGTTTTTATTCTGTAGAAATCGAGAAAATCAATAAATTATCAATATTTTCTATAATCTCCCCATTAAAAAATTCTGCAAGGATTACTTCAATGTTGCTTGATTTCCTCTCATAAGTTGAATTGATACTAAACATACCCTTTTTTTCCTCTTTATTTTTAAATTACATTTTATATCAAAATAAACGCAAAAATTCCTTTTTTACTTTACTGCAACTATATACTCTTCCAATTTTGAATCAAGAGAATATAGCTAGGTCTTAGATTTATAAGTATAGATACATGATAATTATATAGCAAATTCGAACTAATATATTTTTCTAGACAATGAAAAAATAGTTAATTTTCTTATTCGATGTTATTAAATCATTGTATAAGCTTTCGAAATATGATGGGGTGACATGAGATGCTTCTTTCTTTCTTTTTTTTTTTAAACAAAAACTCTTAACTAATATACAAATGTATAGTTTTATGTTTTTAATAAACCACCCAAAAATGGAATTTATAAATTTTTGCTGAATTAAACCGCAAAACAGAGTTTTTGCTTTATACTTTCGACGAAAAAACTTACCAAATGCTATATGAAATGCAAACTAAAAAGTAGAAAAAGTGTTCCCTCGCATGCAGACACACCATTCTTTTCTCCGGATACAACGACAGCTTTTGGTGACTTCTTTTGATCTGGCAATGTTCCTTCAACGTGGAGTAATAGGTCGGGATGGTGTAATACATACAGGTATTAGACCCTCCTAAAACCAAAACAAAACAATAGAACAAACAATACAAATACTGGAAACTTTGACTTTTCTCATAAAATACAGATATTTTTCTTTTCCTTGGTTTGCGATTTGACAAAAACAAGAACCTATAAGGATTTCTGATTTTTCCAATCTTTACTCAACGACAAAATATTCGATAGAAACGAATAATCCAATAACTTGCGCTTGTGAAATAACTGAACTTTCATATGTTAAAGATGCATTTCCAATTGAAGACCGGGGCCCCTTTCCAATAACTTCAGTATACAGCGGTAGAAAAATGTGAATCACATTAAACTCCTCTTTCTTAGAATCCTTAGTTTAGAACCCTAATACGACAATATAAAATGATAAATGGGAAATATGTTTCTTATTATCGTTCTAAGTTGATAGGAATGTTTTATTATTAGAAAAGCTACCGATGAAAATACCAAGTTGCATCATGTCTTGCAGTTGAAATCAGCTTTATTCCGTTATGATTTCAAATAAATTTGGAAGGAATAATCCAAGACGGTATATTCAATTCAATTCGAAAATGGAATACGTTCATTCTTTTTAGTTGGCGAATTGTTATTTCGAATATGTTGAAGTTGATTGTTTGAAATTCAAGATGAACAAACATGCTTAGATTCATAATACTAGATTAAATTTAACCGGTATTCTAGAATTTATATATCAATATGCTTTCGGCTAAAATATACACTCGAAATAATCTCATTCTTTTTTCTTTTGATTTAATAAGATATATGACTGAAGTTTTAATTGATGTTTTCTGATTCCTCTTGCTTCTATTTTCCAGTGTCCAACTCAAACTCTTCTGTTTGTTTTCTTGGCAATATTAGAATCATTCGGGGTGACGGGGAAGGGGGGGGGAGAGAATCTCAATTTTCTTAAAAAACCCCATCGTGGTTAAATTAAATTATTTAAGATTCTTTAAAATGTTTTCAGGTTTACTGATGTAATTCAAATGTTAATGTATCGTATACTAATCTGGTATTTTTCTGGTTAGCAATATATTGCCTCATTTGTGCATTAATAATTCATATTACAAAATGTAAAATGTACCGTGAATATCAGATAAATATAAAATAGAAGAAATGATAAGCATTTCGATACTGTTTTGTGACGCGGATCTATACGCGACCTTCGAACTAATCCTCTTGGGAAATCTTTGGGCTACTTCATTCGCATTATTCACAACCAGCCCTTCATAAGAAGAGAGAATTGTGATATGTACTAACTCAATTATAAATAGGCGAGGTTTTCTAGCTTCTTTAAAAAAGGAGAACGAGAGGAGATATACTTGTGACAGGTGGAGATTGTTATTAAAGGTATTTGAATTATAGAGCTTTGATTATTAATAGAAGTAAACCTAAAGTGACGATTGTTCACTAAGACAAATTAAGATTAGATTAAAATTAGATGAAAAGTTAGGATCTTGAATTAATAGAAGTATCTACTTGTTTGTCGACTAATCGCTTACGCGTTTCAGTCGTTGTTCCACCTCACGATTTTCGGCTTGAGGCATTCTCTTTAAGATTATTAGCGTTGAAATTGTGTCTTCGACCTTTTAGTGTTTTTAAACAAATATACAGTTTTTCTAAATTTACTCTGCCCATGATTTATTGAGTCTATATCACGCATATAACATTTAACATTAAATCGTAAAACATTAACTAACGTTAACATTATGCTAAATTAATGTAAGAAAAATAATGATAAATTTAAAATATTTCAAATTAAATTTAAATTGGTTTAGATTCTATTTAAAAAGTTTTTAATAAAAATACCAGAAAACCTTAAAAATTAAAATTTTCCAAGCAATATTTTAAAGGTAGATGTAAATGAATATATTTTCTCTTAACAGTTACATATTCAAAAGGTTACTAAGAATAAATAGTAGTATGTAACTTTTTATTTTAGATTGCTTTGACGTAAATTAGAAATCAGAGGAAAAGTACATAACAATGTGCCGTTTTATCAGGCATTTGTTTTCATTTGTTCGTAAATTTACTTTATTGTTGCATAAAAGCGAGCCGTAACCGAATACTAAAGTATTATACTAGAATTACAATATCGGACTAAAGTTCAATACCGGTATTCGGTATTTCTTAGATCTTAATATCGGGATACCGGTTTTAATTCCGTTAGTAGAAATTTTAGAATAAGAAAGGAAGCACAGATGTTTCTTTCTTTTATATGTCAGTTTTATCAGAGAGAGTTACCAAAAATAATTTGTAACGTATAACAGTATATAAAGAATCACAAAAGTATATTTATTTAAATCACAAAAAAGTATAAATATCAGTACTCAGTCTGTGGTTCTATTACAAATTTTTGAAATATAACCATAAAAATCATAAACGCACAAAGTTGTACCTGCCATTAATCCTGAACTTAATTCTATAAAAAATTGGCTACCAGCTGTCGAAAAAATGCATACCAGCCAGCAAGCGCGATATACTTTTTTCAAGTATTTACTTCTAAATCCCTCATCTTCAAATAAATCAATTTCTCGTCGTATGGTTTTGTATATAACTGACTTCTGTATTGTTTTTTTGGTTTACTGAAATTTCTATAAGAAATTTTTAGATATAATTTATCTTTTTGGAAATTTACATTGTGCCAAATTCAATTTTCATAAAAAAACAATTAAACCAAAGCGAAGTGGAATGAACTGAATGTTTATGTTCTTTAAAGTTATTCCTGTTCATTATTATTAGTTATTATTTATGGGTACATATATTATGAATCTGAAAAATATTATGAAACCTTAAGTATAATATGCAAAATCAATGTGAATAAATAATCTCACCAATTAAAAAATATCGAAATATTACCCACTTTTCACAACAACAACTTTGTTTTTCACCGATACAAATATGAGATTTACGAATCCTGCGTTTCCCCGAGTAGTATCACTCTGCTTTCGTTATATAATAGTTTGTGCCCAAATTTCCTGGATGATTCACATATTTATCTTTTTCTCTTTGATTGTCCGATATAAGTTTATATTCACTGCTCCAAATAATTTCACCCGTTAGGGGAGACATAGAAACAAAATGTATACTGTTTTGATATGTTGGCGGTTTCTGAACATATATAGAGTGAGAGAATTTCGTACCCTAGTAAATACCCTTCTTAAAACGGTATTTAAATGTGTGAATACCTGTATTACAAAAATTGTACAAATGGCTCAAAATACCGGTATTTAGTATCCTGGTATATCAGTATTAAAATCCCTAGACATAATAGAAAGCACAGAAGGATATTTTTGTACTACACAAAAAACTGAAACAAACAACATAATTAAGAATACTGCCCCATGAATGTTTTATTGGCCAAAATGGATTTGACAGGTTTTTACTTTCCCCCCCTAAACGTCCCCATTTACGTAATTGTGTTCAGCGTATGAAGTATTTTGGCATTCTGTATAAAATGGCAGATGAGGTTATAGTAAAACACATCGATAACAGGGGCGTAGTTACCGCAGTATCAGCCATATCAATAATACGGGGCCTCCAAGCTACAGGGGCCTCAACATGTGTAACTACAGCCCTTATAACAGGACACTCATATCTGAAAAGAGTGCCCCAAAGGAAAGTTGATACAGGGCCCATTCAGAACTAGATACGTCAGTGGTCGATAACCAATTTTTAAAAGGGGAAAAAAATGTTTCACTTAAATGTGAAAGCTTTAAAAAAAAGTATACCTGATAAAGTAATTTTCAAATTGTGAAAATATTTAGATACTGATATATAAAATTAACGACACAATCATGCGACATATGTTTTTTAGAATCAATTTCTTTCTTTCTTCAAAAAATTTTAAAATTTATTCAAAACAAGAAAAGTATATTAAAAAGAAATGACCAAATGAAGGCAAATAATTTAAAAAAGGAATTTAAAAAAAATAGCCACGTTCATCACATTTTATAGCGTAAACATTAATAAATTCCCTGTTAATCTAATATTTTGGACTTCAGTTATGTATATATGCTCTTAAATCTAATATTTGTATAATAAAATATTTGTAATAATGGCTTGCTTATAACAAAATTGCGAAAGTGCTTTCTTCTTTCTTTTCTCTGCCTTTTTTTGATTGACGAGTTCTCCCTGTGTACTTATAAAATAAGGAATATCATTTTTATAACTTTCGCAATCAATCAAGTTCCTTTAATGTATCACTTGGATAGCTAGAAGTCCCATTACAGATTTCCAATTCAGAATTGATGCATTTTATTGATTTTTGAGTGATATTACTCGCCAGAAGTAACAACTGTTTTTTCAATTAAGGAATATTCCTGATATACACCAAAAAGTGTCTTTACTTATAAATAATAAGTCATAGTTAAAGTGTATGAATGTTTCTCTGATGCTGATAATGTATGTGTAGTATGGAAAAGATATGCACAAAAATTTTAAACTAGTCTTAATTAGGGAACAGGCGTGCACTCGATACTAACGTTAATAATCGCGCGAGGTGACTGAGACACTTTTTTAGCATTTATTTTTATTGTACTCGATAAAAATCAAAATTCAAGTGAATAATTTAATCAAGAGAAAGTATACTGTCTACTTTTAAGGACTTTTCAATTTTTCTTTGGTAATTTGAGAAAAATATCCAATAAGACTGAACTAAAATGTTTTAAGTGTGCCTGACTTTAATAAAGGACACAACTCACAGATACCTTTCCCTAACACCACAAAGATGACATTTGCAGACAAAACTGTTATATTTTTTCAAGTTATTGCATTTTTATTGTTCACTGATGATCGACAAACAGCATGTTGAACTTCTTGTACGAGGCTCAATTCGATGTTGTGCAGATACTCTTAGGTTTTTAAAATTATACTCTTACAAACTTTTAGGAGTGTTCAAAGTAATCTCCTCCAACATCAATGCACTTTTGTGTAGGAATTTTCCTCAGATTAAATGCCTGAAACTATTCATTTCTTAGAATTGATGAAAAAACGCATTTATAGCCACATCAATGTCTTCTTCTGAATGAAAACAACGTCCACATATGTTCTTTTTTAGATTAATAAATAACCAAAAGTCACTCATAGCTAGATCCACATAATAAGGTGAATACCCGGTCACTTTAATTTGTTTTTGCTTAAGAAACTCAGCTGTTAATCTGGATATATGGGAAGATGCACTGCCGTGGGGAAGCATTAGTCCCCTAACATTAACTTCTTGCAGAATTTCTGGAAGACATTTAGTCGTATACCAGTTTGCTGTTACTGTCTTCTGTCCTTCCAACTTGATGACTTTGATGAATCACGTACTTTTGAAGAAAATTGCATACATTACTTTATTCATTGCTCGTTGGCTCTTCACCATTGTTGACATGGGATCATTTTCAATGACCTTTACTTTGCTTTCTTGACGTGTTGGAACGTCAAAAACTGGCATGTACTTTTCTTCATCCATTACAATTTTAGAAATGATGCGGCGGCCACCATCATTTGGCAATCTAAGGGATTTTTTTTTTTCTAATTCTGACACGTTCCTCTTTCTGGTGCTCAGTGAGATAATGAGGAACCCAAAGACAAACTACTTTTTTCATGTGTAATTATTCATGAATAATTTTATATATGGCTGCGGATCCAAAGTTAAAAAAGTTGGTTCTGTATCATTTGGTAGGTACAGCGATTATCATTCATTAATATTTTTTGTATGGCAGACACATTATCCGGGATTACTGCCAACCGTAGCCTTTCTGTGTATTCTTCATTCTGAAGGGAACTGTGACCACTGCAAAATTCTTTAAACCATCTGAATACAGTAGCACTACATGGGGATTCAACACCAAATGCTAATTGCAGCCATTGAAAACATTCCTCTTGATTTTTTTCAGCTTTAAAATCATAGAAAATCATAGCAGGATGATATTCTCTCGTCAACTCCATTTCCTTTTCTGTCTAAAATGTATTCTACGCTAAACAACTTGAAGTAAGTCAGTAAAAAGTCGTCTTCGGTGTTAAAATACTTTGTATTTTAATACTAAACCGTCAATTTTATTTAATAACTTCTTGTGTGCGGTTGTCTCAAAAATTTCAGATTTAACCTCTACGTTTGACTTTTTGAAGCGCAGTGTGTCTAGTGGCTTGATATATTTCTTGATGGAGTATTTTAGGTTGTATTTGAAAACTTTCTCTTCAACATCAGCGTTTTATTATCATCGCCTTTCTCAAATTTACTTTCGATATCATTTTTTATATAAATTATTTCATCAGGATTGCTTGATTAGTTTGAACTCTATTCAACAGAGTTCGCACAGGTGCCCATTTCTTTCTTTCAATGGACTAAATTCATGTGATGTCATTAGTCACATGATAACTGAGCCACGTGTTTTCGGCCAATCAGTTCATAAATTAATGCGACGCCATAATTATACCATAAATATAATCACGCGTTTCCAGCCAATTAGTTCATGTGCTTCACTGTTGCCAACTTTTGCTTTTTGCAGGAACTTTCTTTTAGAAAGTACATATTTGTCAACGATATAATTATGCATATAATTAAAGAAAATGCACTGAATTTAAAAATATTCGTATAATGTAAGTATTTGTTTTGTTTTTTTTTTAATTTTGAAAACTGTTTGAAGACTTTTAGCACGTGAACTCTTTACCCAATCATCACATTTTAAATGTTATCTAAACTTTACAAGATGAACAACTTCGTATATCAATTTTAAATCAATGAGAAACAATGTGATTTCAAGCTATCATGCCCATCATGAATTTATATCTTACCCATTTCCTTACATTTATAAACCATAATAAGTACTACAACACAGTAATAAAAGTCATTAAGATGTTCACAGGGGAAGAATGTAGCCTTTTCAGAGAAAATATTTTTGAATAAAAGTGGTCGTTTGGGAGACTCATTAAAATAAGTATCTTAAGATTGTAAAAAAAATGTTTGATACTTCCAAAATAGAGTTATATACATTTTAGTGCTTTCTCAGAATTAAAGATTTCGTGAACCTGGAGTGACTCTGTGCCCGCGCGCCTACTCGCGGGTTAAGTATACAATTAATAACTAATCATTTATCAAGAAACAATTGTAAAGTGGATAAAGTTTTTCAAAAAAAAAGATTGAAATTTTATAATTCGTTTAGTAAAGAAGGTGCAATAAGTTTCTTACTCCCTTTTTTAAAAATAATATTTTTAATATTTGAATATTGTAATATTCAACGTATCACAATTGCCATAAACAATTCTCCAGGTTTTGGCAGGTACTTAAGGGGGTCAATTCACGAAGATTAATGACAAAATTATACATTTTCAATTTGTGATAAAAATAAATTATGTTTTTTTGCTTCTAATGCAGTTTAAATCTTTATTCTAACTAAATTGGGAGTATTTTAACAATCCATTTTACTGTACACGTATGCATTACTTAAAAGTAAAAAATGTTTGACATAAATCGCAATTTCTAAAAAGAGTAAATTAGAAAACAAAAAGAAAAAAAAAACTTTTTTGACAATTCTGCTCCAAGTATAACACCTTTGAACACATATTAAGACTACATAAATAATGATTTTAATTGGAGGTTTTGTCAAAAAGCTATTAAAAATATATATAATTTAAAATGCATGGAATTTAATTGTTTGGAAGCTTTTCCCATGTTACACGACGTATCATCATTTTTGAGAAAAAATATCAAAATTCTTTTTTAAAATTATTCCATCAGTATAATTATAATAATGCAATAAATGGATTTAAAATGGGTTACTATGTGACTAGTCAATTTTTTCATGTGCTCCTAAACTTGTCTTTTCTAACATTAAGTAAATGCCCTTGAAGCGACTCCCTTAAAAATAGTATTCACTAAAACCTTCCTGAATTATTCATCCTTGTACTACATTACATGTTGAGACTGAAATAATATAAGTAATAATTACATTACCGTTGTGAAATATTATGAAACTGATTTTACAAATACTCATTATAAAAGACAATAAACTCGAGCAATAAATGAAACATAATCGCCATGAAATAAAAGCTTTTGAAACTAGACTTAATTATAGCATAACATTCCACTTTTAGATTAATCTGCTAATACACCCAGAGATCCAAGTTAAGTCTATTTCCCAGTGTTTAATTTCCGATCAAATTTGAT
>BMAV01010281.1:0-43139 GCA_019973955.1 Trichonephila inaurata madagascariensis
TTAAAAATTAATTTAATTTGATCGCGGAAATTCTTTTGATTTTAAGCATGACATGGAAGAACGAGGGTGTAACTCATCAAAAGTTACATTATTGTTATGGGAGTGGATGTTTAACACCCTGTTCTAAGCCCAAAATTATTTCTCGTTTCTATGGGACCCCGGTTAGTGACTGGGGAAACGGGCCTGGCCGTCTTTTAGGAAAGATAAACTCTTCCTGGATTCCTTGCTTTTTTTTTAAGTTTTTACATAACTTTTTTTTTTTAACTTTACACTGGGTTTTTTTCACCCGAAATGGGATCGTTAAATTAATTTCTTCAACTACCAAGGTAGTGGGAATTTTATCTCATTGGAATCAGTTCTATAGGGGGGGAGGGTTTTAAGCTCATTCCCATTTCCCCCTTTTTTTCATACCATGGCGGGGCTCACCCGGTAGATTTCGGAGAAGAAATTCCTGTGGTAGGTGAACTTGCTGGCTTTCATCAAAAGTGATTGTGAAGGGCTGAGATACCATGATGTATTCTATGTTTTTCCGGCAGAAATTTTTTCGCTTGTCTAGTGGGAAAAGCCCAAATTTTCCGCTGTAATCATCATGATGTCGATCCAAACACGGAGCTCAATAAACGTGGTTTCCATGGATTTTTCTGGGATTCAAATATATAAAAAATTTTTCCCGCAATTAAAGCTGGTTAAAAGACCCTGACTGTTAAAAATACAAAAATCATATTTTCATCAGAAATATTTCATTTTCATTATCTACACTATAAACACATTCAAAGATTTGAAAACCGTCTCTGTCTATGTTAGCTTATCTTCTGACGAATCGATGAATGCAGAAACGTACCGACGGTACCAAACGGTGGGAAGTAACACGAGAATTCTATTTCAGCTATTTTCTAAATTGCACATAGTTGAAAAGATATTAAATAAAATTGTTAAAATATACGATACGTCTGCATTGTTGTAGAATGTTATTTTTATAAAAATGACATAATTTGGCATGGGAAACCAGGTATCTGCCAAACTGGTAATTCGGGACGTTGTTCGATTTGCTGTATTCACACAGATTAAACAAAAAGGAAAAAGCTCTTAACATGATTTACTCTAAATATATTATTAAATTCACAATTATTTCACAAAGTATATTTTTTATCTTGAGAACCGTATTAATTTATTCACAATCCTAAGTAACAGTCCAGTTCACAGAAAAAACGTCTTTGTTCTAGTTATATATAAAGCTAGAACAGATAATCTAGCGATAACAATGTGTAGATGTCAGAATTTTTTTTTATATTTGAATGATGGCAATGTGTTTTCGATAATGATGCTATTAAAACATAAAATCACAGAAGCAACCTTTTTGTAGCTTCAAAGTTTTCTTATGTTTTACTCATTTTAAGTTTAGGGATGTATTTCGGCTTACATAAGGAAATATCGGTAATTATAAAAAATGAAATAAAGGTATTTATCTCCTCTCTGATCAGCTGCAACTACTTTTCTCTAGAGGTAACCGAACTGTAAGTTAACATCAAATGTATTGTAAGAAAACCCATTATCATCAGCATAAAAATTATAATAAATACTTAACGGCTAATATTATACTATTTCATAGGCAGTCCTCTGTAAAAAAAAAGCGGTTTTCCCGATATTCTATTTGGTTGCAGATAACTATGGGATAGATAAATGACAAGCTAGTGAATCACTTGAGTACTCAAATACATATTATACCCGCGGTCACTCGCGCCTGTTTTTACTACCTTCGTTACTCGCGGGCTGTAGAGAACACCCCAAACTTTTAACACGTGTATTTAATTATAAAAATAAAAATTAAGTCATTATGATACATATTTATAAAGTACAAGATGTGTTTTGTATTATACAAATAAAATTATTTAATTTACTTTACACAAATGAGACTAACATTAATTTAAACTAAACATACAAAATTTTCATTTGAAAACACATAATTTTATATTTTTTCATAAACCAGTAAAACTTATAAGCCAGTAATAAATATACTTTATAATTAATGAGATAATGATATTAGAAAGTAGAAAAATAATATTTTAATCATTTTCCAAACTTTCAGAGCAGACTGTATACAAATGCTCAACTTCTCGCGGGAGTTCTCAGCCCTCCAGATAAACTTTTCAAGGGTCATTACATTCCAATCGTTCCTTAAAGAGGGATTGCATCACGCCTGAAGGTTCAATGACCTAAGATGTGCAGCTACAGAAAAAATCGTGGTTCTGCACATTCTTTTAAAAATCTGGGAGGATTTTCTTGTTGCTGGGGTGTACAGAACACCCCGCGCGAGTGATCGCGGGTTAAAGATTTCTCACAATAAAAACTGTTACAGGATAATGCAATCTGACTGAAATGTAACAATGCATACATTTATCAAATACTAGTATATAGGTATAGGACAAAATATTAGAAATACCCATCTAAAAATGAATTATCCTTCGATCGTCTAGTAATCCGTCGTCACGTATAGCAACCTAGTGACGGCGAAGAAGGTATCACTCAAGCATTTCGCAATGGCAGAGTTGCATGAAAAATTTTGTTTCTAGGAAAACGTGATTATGCCCGACTCTCTGACGTAAAAAGATGTATGATGGTTTCAGCTCACGTCGCTGTTCTGCCCGTTTCCGAAACAGCCAAACTTGCGGGTGTTTCAAGGACCACTGTGTTAAAGGGGTTTTGGGACAGCTACACAAAACCGGGGAAAGGGTTTCTTCGCGAAGAGCAACAGTGGGCGGAAGTCGAATTTGAAGGTCCGTGTTAGACCGGTGTTAAAGAGGATAGTTACCCCAAAACGCAAGACTACACTGCAGAGTCTAAGATGTATAATTACCTTCAGAACCTCGTATCCATAAAACTATTCAACGGAGTTATATGCTGCGAGTGAGTGAATATTAACATCGCACTGTTCAGTTACGCGAGGGCTTTTATCGAAGGTCCTCTTCATTTTGAACCATGGTCAAGTGACGAGGACGACACCTGACTGGCCCCCTTACCTAACCACCAAACCTTACCAACGGTAGGATGTTATGAGTTGGCGAATACCGGCAGAAGCATTTAATGTTGATTGTCTGGTTCCTACCGTGAAACATGGAGAGAGTAATGTGATGATGTGGGGTGCGATATCTTCCCATGAATTTGAGCCTTTCGTTGTCTTTTGTATTATAATCACTGGTGACCATTATCGAATCCTTCTCCCAGATCATCTTCACTATATGCTTCAGACTCTTTTTCGGTTGGAATGCCGTGTGTTCCAAGATGACCGCACATTTACTCTCATGTTTCTCTGTGTTCAAACATTTTTACATGAGCATGATGATGAAGTGGAACATCTAACGTGGTGTTCCCACTCAACTGATGGGGATATCATTGTGTATTTGTGGGGCGTTTTAGAGATCAAAGAGTTTGCTCGGTTTCCTCTTCCATTCGCGCTATCTGAACTCCAAACGGCCCATCACTAGGAATGTTTGCAAATTCAAAAGGACTTTGTTCAAAACCTTCATTACTTTTTGAATGCTAGCTTTCATTCAGAACAATTTACCCCCTCCCAACCTTACTAATAAAATATTTTCTTTTTTACAAACGGGTGACATATTATTTTGTCCTATATCTGTGCTTCTTTATTATAATTATATAAAAAAAATTAGAATGCATGTGTAAAACTTTCGTACATGGCTGAAGTCATTTTGGTAATAAGATGATATTATTTCTAATTGTTGCAGTCGTGAAAAGAATTAAGATGTTTCTTTTAACTTAAACATTCTTGTTTATTGATGATCTCAGACAGATAAAGCCCACAGGAAGAAAAAAATGCACAATACCAGAAACGCACAAAGTATTATCATTATAGAAACCTTTTAAAAAGATTTCTATAATGATAATATATATATACTCTTTGCTAAATATCACTAATACATTTATACTGGTATTGAACTAAATTTTTCGATATTCATAATTTAGAAGTGGATTTATTCATATTTTTCTGTATATGGATAAAAAATATTTTAACGAAAAACATTCTTCATTATTTGATTTCATCGTAACTCTGAAAGTAATATGAATTTTTCAAGAATTTTTGTTCAACCCCGGTGTAGAAGTTCTTGCTGTATATAAGCAAAATATTATTATTTAGAGAAGCATTTTTCATTGAAGGATAATATTTTTAAAATATGTAATTCGTTCTTCTTTTTTGACTAAAAATTACTAAATAATTTTTGTATTGCTATAATATTGATAAAACAATTTTTATACACATTATAATTTAGGTCTATTAATTAAGCACCTTAACACATTCCAAAAAGTATTGGTAAAAATGGTAAGTGTTTTATATTACTTGTTTCATTGTATAGAACTGTGACGAAGCCGATATCTTCCCCCTATTTGTTAACAGATCCCTTGCCCCTTGCCGACATACTTTGCGAAAATTACAGACATTTTCTAATTGCTGGGAAAGAATCTCGTAACTGGGAAGTCAAAGTTTCGGACCCTTTTTCCCTGGCTATCCGGACTGTCAAAAAGAGATGCCAAAACATTGTGTTTTCATTTTCCCGTGATTCCGTGACGACGGCAAGTCTGAAAACCTACAATGTACACCCACCCATCAGCGTCCATTGGGTAAGAGATCAAGGGAGCCGAGACCGACAGGGCGGCAGAAGAACAAGAGATGACAGAAGGATGATTAGGAGAGATAGAGAGGATATAAGGAGGGCGAGAGAGTCCGGAGTAGAGACTTGATTTTGAAGGAAGCCGTTTAGACGTCCCTTGAGCGATAGAAAAAAGCGATAATGAGCCCGCGAAGTACGGCGGTCTCCAAATTTGGAATATCCGGGAACGGTCTCTGAGTCCCGATCAACGAAAAAGCGATACTTGAACAGTGAAGTAAGGTGGATTTTGGAACGGTAGAAAGTGCGAAAGAGCACGGTGAATTTGGAGCCAGCGAACTCACTCAGACTCGATGTGGAATTACCGAGAGTGAACCTTTTTTACTCACGATTTGAATAGGAATTTTCTCTAGCGGGCGAAGTTAAGCCATTATTTTATGTGAAAGAAACTCGAAATCTGTGGACCATTTTGTATTGAATTGTGAAAGAATATTCTAATTTTTTTTTTTATTTATTTATTTTATGATTTTCTTATTGAGAAATAAATAGATTATCCAAAAGCTGTGTGAAATCATTACAGAACAAATAAGCTGTGTCACATTTTTTTTTTTTTTAAATCTTTGTTTTTTTTCACAAATCTATAAAACTGTAAATAATATTTCTCACTGCTATACTTATTTTATGTTTAATTAGTAGCTTGTTGTATTACAAGAGAAACATTTAAAATTAAATTAAATATAAGAAGACTTCTTATTGAACTCTTTGAGAAGAACCTTTCAAACTCAAAATTATATTTCAGATCAAGTCACATAACATAAGTTATACGTGACAAGACATTTACACAGTTTCAAAAATATCGATGAGCAAAAGTTTCATCTCTCTCCTCTCACTCTTTTCTCTTCACAATGGCTAAAAATATCTTCTGTATCTGTATTATAAACGAAAAAACTGATTTAAACTGCGAAGTACCATACACCACGTACATACTAAATCAGCATCAGAGCCACAATATAGATTTTCATGTTCTAACTATGTTCGATGCGTCATAGTTGTAACTATGGTAACATGACGTCACATTTACATCTGGGGGATTTGAGGGCATTTAAAATCAAAATAGACAAAACTCCGCTTTGTTTTAACATCCATTCTTTTTGTTTGACTGCTTTCAGATGGAAATGTGTGCTTCTTAAAGTCATTTTTCCGAAGTTGGAAATTCTTCAGAATTATCACCTTTCTTCTTAGCGATAAAAAAATAATTTTACACTTATTTATTTTATTTTTAGAAAGAATTTTTATAAACAGATAAATTAGTTTTCATAAAAATATACGTTTCATGTAGAATAACCGGACAAAAAGCTATTTTGTTGGCTTTATTTGCTTCAATAATAAAATTAAAAGAAATATATACTATCAAATCTCATGTGAAATTAGAAACTATCATAGTTCAATTATATCTTGAATTGATAAGCTTTACATTTAGTGACATAACACGTCATACCTATTGTCTTATACGTACTACAAAGAAATATACATTATAATAGCTAAAACAAATTAAGTTCATCAGCTTACTTTAATAATTTCCATCGTTATATATTTTTACACGCCACAAAAGCGACATTGCAACAAAATAATAATAATAATAATAATAATAAAATAAGGTGCACAGCATCCCGAAATTTCATAAGTGATAGGTGGATATGTAAACTACTTAAAAAAACAGAGACAAATAAAATCATTATAATTCAATTTATTCTATATGTAATGTGCCTACCTCAAACAGCTATATAGACTTCAATCTGTCCAGGCGGTTTATCTATTTGCCCATTGTGTGTGTGTGTGTGTGATGGTTACCTGGGATAACCGTTGCCAAGCTTCATCCATTGCTGATCGAATATCATCAGCGAGTTGCACTGTGGTCATCGGTTCATGTCACGTCAATGGGATCTCACAGATGTTCGATGGGATTCAGATCTGGAGAGTTTGTCTTCCAGGGAAGGAGGTCAAATCCAGTCAGACTGCTCAGAGACATGCCACCTGGCAATGTCTTTCTGGAGTACAGTAGTCGGTGCGCTGTGCAACAAAGGCAGAATAACAAGATCCGCAACTCGTGTGATGTAGCGGTTAGCTGTAAAACGGTTATCAGAGAGGCATCCTGTGATAAAACATTAGGACAACCCAAATCATGTATCCTGGCGGGGACCGGTTTGACGCTGAGCGAAATGGATTGTTTCGTAGTAATTTCCATGTTTGTCCATACCTGTCGTAAGTCTTACATCCTTCCTCCACATAGAGAAATGAGATCCATCCGGGAACGGTACACGGTGCCATTCGGGGGTCTAGGTACGACGATGATGACAAGACGTCAGACATACAGCTCTGTATTAAGCGATCAGCGTTAACTATGCTGCTGATACCCGTTCACGTAACTGTTCTTCAAGAAATCATTTGCGTACTGTTTAGGTGGACACAGATTCACTTGCTCGTGAAGGTGATTGCATGTGCTGTGGAGAAAGGGTCAACGGGAGAATACACCGGTCTGTATGCACCACACATCCTCATCGGCGTGCACGTAGACCCTCCTGAATATACCATAATGGATGGTATTCAAGTTGAGCCCAATACACTTTGCTATTGTGTGTGGTGACGATTTTAGTTCATGGAATTCGGTAATACGGTCACCTTCCCCAGTCGTTAGCTGAACGTATTGAGCTCACCGACGTCTCACATGTGACCCTGCTGCGCTTTTCGAAAGTCGCAAAATACTACGCAAAATTTCATGATGTATTTTGAGATAAAGAAGAGTTGCTGGCAGCACATGGCTCGAATATGAATTTCACGTGATCAGACGCGGGCTCAAATTTAATTATTTGTATATCTTTCTCGCTTTTATCGCTCCTGACATTTGTCTACTACGTGAATTAGTTCTTGGTGCTGCAATTTCATACACAGAGGCGTATGTATTGGTCGTATCAGTATTTCATCGAGCAAATTTTTCAACCGGTACCAGATTTTTCATTCCATTCTCCTATCCATTAAGATATAACCATTTTATTACATAAATCCATTCCTATGTTGGTTGAAAAATTGTTTATGATCCTGAATTAAAGGGTAAAAAACAATTGTTTTGACATGCTCTGTAACATCCGTTACATTATTGATGAAATTTCGATTATGCAGTTTAGGTGCCTTGAATAAGCTCGGAATCATGATTTTTAAAACCTTAAATATACTGAATATTCTTTTTTCTTATTTAGTGTAGCTTGAATTAGAATACTCGCATATAAAGTACAAGTATAATACACATAAAATCAGTGGCGTAACGGAGAATATTAGGGTCCTGCAAAGGCCAATTTGTTCGGACCCAAGCTTAAATACGTATTTAGCGTCAGTCATTCTTTAGTCTCCCTGTGCCCCTACGATGTGGGGGGCTGTGGAGAAAACACTATCTCTGGTATTATTTTAGTCTCTTAAATGAATAAGAAAAATTGTAGGGTCTATTAACTAATAAAAATAATCTGTTTAAAATAGTCAGAGAAATTCCTGTAAGAGAAAATAAAACCTCTAATTGTAGGAATGAATGGCTTACATTTTGCTATAAACACCAGTATTTTACACAGAAATTCAGTTATTAAAGTTAAGCTTCTTATTAGTATTAAATTCCGTTCGATCGGGTCTGGATCAGTAGCTTAATATACAAACTACTAATTTACAAATTCCCTCTCCTGCTTTATTTCACATAATTAACTCTTACCTTACTAACAGATCATATCAAGTGCGAGTTAAAAATACTCTTTCAAACGTATATTATGTGAATATCTTGGCCCCACAAGGTAGTTTACTTGGGCCAATAATTTTCAACATTTATATATATAAATGACATCCCAAAATATCCACGAACCAGCCTTGATATTTATACAGACGATACCTGCATAAAAGCTAGGAACTTACACAAAAAATCACAAATATATCCCTAAAGAGTACTAAATGAAGCACCTGGCCTACTAGAAACTTATGCTATATAACACATGGAAATAAGACTTAATGTTGACAAAGAGCAGTTGCAGTACTGTTTACAAGGGAAAAGGAAACTGCAACGCCACCAACACTATATCACCTACACTACAATGGTCTCAAAACACAGTTTACCCCTAGGACTTACTGGATAACAAACTCACTTGGAAGCAACACATTATATATATGCGCGAAGAAATTCTGGAATGCTCTAAAGATTAATATACTCCTTACTTTGCCGGAATTCCACAATGACTACTGAAAATAAAAGTACTTCTCTACACAGCCGTTTTGCGGCCCATTGTAACTTACGGTTGTCCTGTGTGTGGGGATATGCTGCTAATACGAATATAAAAATGGCAGAAATTTCCCAAAATAAAATATATTCATATGATTGTTAATGCAAATATGTACATGAGAAATTAGATATATACAAAGCTCTTAAAATTCCGACTTTTAAATTTCATTAGAAACTAGCAACTAAATTTTGATTCTTTACCACTTACTAATAATTGTCGCATTCTAAATCTGGAAAATTATGTACCTCAAGACAACACCAAAGGCAAGGAGAATTCTCATGACTCTACAATCCGCCGTAACATTAATAATAATATTTCATTTGCCTGTTGGCAAATGACCTTCTAAATTTAATATTATTACTTAAAAAATTTTTAAAATTACATTTTGCTTACTTCTTTAATTAATCGGTATATCCTCACAGGCAATCTTCCCATTCAATTATTCTCTCACTAACTTCAGGGCAGCCAATCTAGAGCCAGATCACTCTAACCCGTCAACCAATTACAAGACAAGCTCTTAACCATTCAGGGATGGACTTTTTCGAACTCAAAACTTGTTTCTCCAAGTGCTTCGTAGCCACGCCCTCTCCCCACGTACCAACGACCTATCAGGCTGTTTCCTACCACCAAGGACGCTACTTCTCCAGGCACCGTTAACTCCTATGATATGGGTTGGAGGCTCGCTTTGCGAGCCATGTACCAAGTGACATCCAGCGACAAAATTAGTATTAAAAGCTTCTGTGATAGTATTATGTCTTCAACTAGTTATATTGAACCGGTGGAAGATTTGAATAATAGTAAGCGTTCTGCCAACACGCAGAGCCAAACATCTAGGGGGAGGGTGCAGTGGCAAGTTTTGCACCGGGGGCCTCCAACGTGATGGAGGAATACAACAATTTACTTCTGAACACAAAAACTTGACAATATTCCTACCTTTATCAGTATGACGAAAATCCGACCGCGGAAGACTAGTGGTCATGGTATAGGATCGTGGCTGGCTTCTAAAGAGTTTCTGATTTCAAATTAATCACTGAAATAAAGTACTTAAAAAATATAAGTTTGAAAAATCTTACAAAATCTTTGAAAATGTTACAATAGAAGTAGATGAAACACTTATCCAATAAATTTGTAAGATGATATGGTTTTGAATGAAAGGGATGTAAAAACCTCTTTTAAAACATATTGCAATACATACTGAGAAAATGATTTTTTTTTTATCAAAATTTATTAACTGTGTTCACATTTTTCTTTACTTTTTAGTGACTATAGCAAGCGCTGAGAGCTGTATCATCAAATCCAAATAAATAAATAATATTATCTTTGATCAAGCATGGGTGGAGAACGCTTACCTGCTATATTAGACATCGTGAAAAAAGAATTGTAAAAATCTTTATTTTTCCGAAGTAAGTATTAAATTAGCGAGTGCCATAACAGAGAATATTAGAGCCCGAAGCACAAATGCGTACTTGGCATCAAATATGATTAAAGTAAGGCAATTGTAAAGATTAAGGGAGCTTGATTTACATATTATGAATTGCAATGGGAAGACACATGACAACGATAGCAACGTGAAAATGAAATATAAATGTGCACAATCTAGAATAAATGCTCGAAAACTTCATGCAATTTATGTGCCATACCTTTACTTTTTTAATTTGTGATCGACTCTTCAGGCAGTAAGTATTCTAAAAAAATTGGAGGATATTGCATCGTTTATATTGTTTACATTAGACATAGGAAAAAAAAAGATATTCTACATAGGCGTTTAAACATTACTCTTAAATCATTACGAGACACTCCTTTAGAATCCACAATATAGTTTCGGTTAAAGCAATGTATTAACAGTTTGGACGCAGTTGTGTGTAATGCTCTAGAAAAATTTTGTGAAGCAAATAGTAAAAATACAGCGTTATCGGAAGCTAAATTTTATTTGGATTCAAAACAAGAAAAAGCCGTTTTTATGTTTAATACTGGATTACCAATATTCTCGAAAACCTATAACGCTATCAATACACTCCTAATAAACCCTCGACGTCTAACAAGTAAAAATCATACTCATAGTTTATATTTTTTTGTTTTGATGTGTTTAATATACTCTGTTTCTCATTTTAGATACTCTACTTTATAACTTTTAAGAAGTCGCATTTTTGTACTTTTGTGTTGAATACTTTATTAATGAAAAAAAAAAACATTAACTAATTACTTTGAAACAACCTGGGTTTCTAATTAATGTTCCTAAAATCATAATTCGCTTCATAATGAACAATTGCAGAAAACCAAGCAAATTAGTTTTCGTAAATTAAACAACGTCCTTTATAAATTATATATATTACGCATTATAAATATAAATTACAACTTTTTTTATGTCAAAAAATCGAAACATGCTTGAATTTAACAACAAAAAGTCACAGTAATTTTTTACTGAAAACGAAGCGCTTTTCGGCAAATTGTTATTATATTTGTTAAATATTTATTTTAGCAGGAGGAGGTACTTATAAAATTTGATATAAACAACAATTTTGGTGTAGAATACATATATCCATAGGACACATTTATATTTCTTTTCGTTTTGCGGAAAATATAAAACTTTGAAGGAATATTTGTCTAATTTATTATTCAAGAAATGATGCATAAATATGTATTTATTTTGAAATATCATTATTCATAATGTAATTACTTCAAATAATAATTTAAATGGAAATATTTAAATAAAGTAAAGCTTTAAATATTGTTAAAATCTCTGCCTGTATATTAACGAGTACTTAACACATTTATTTGATTATGTCTCACTTTTTTTGTAAAAAGAGTTTTTCTCATAAGGCTGTAATAAATTTATTCATGCATAATGTACATTAAGTACAAATTAGTCGTAAAAAATTGAATTTAATTGAGGAGGAGTACCAAGAACGATTTACTTAAGGGATTCCCCTGCCCTTCCAACGCTTTCTCGAAAAGTCCCCTTACGTCAAAGATCGTGATGTTATGGAATTTTATGGTAATTTCAAAATCATAGGGTCGCAACTTGCCCAAATCTATCGCCAACCTTGTTGTATTGCCAACATTTCGCAAAGTTTCCATTGAAACATCACTATCATGTAAGAGACGGCGTTGTTTGGGGTATATTACAATTGTTATTATACAATAAATATATATCAGATACTAATATTAACATATTAAACATCCAGGTATAAATTATTTATACACTATTTTAATATATACAATGGGAGACAAGGGGCTGCCCAGTATAATATTAATAAAAAATCTTTAAATATCTAAACTATACTTGTAAATATTAATTGTTTGCTCAGAGAATTTAAAAGATTAATAGAAACATATGATACATTAAAAGATATGAATTAACTACAGTAAAATTTAGTAACATTAATGATGCATTCAGATAATGCGAATCTTAAAAAGGAGGGGAGTCATTACTTTAATTATTTCATAAATATTAAATAATTAGTTGAACTATTTTATAAGCCTTATTTCTAATTAATATATACATGACAATTTTAAATGATATTTTTAATAAGTTTTAAATGAAAATGTTACGTATTTAACAAAAATAGCAAGAATTCATTATGCATAAGTTCCGATAACGATAAATTGAAACCCATACTCGATATAGTGTATACTTAGTAATTTATTTTATATCAATGAAATCTACAGACATATATGAATAAAATTTATGCTGTCACCTAGTAACCACAAATTAACCTCACTAAATTTAGTAATTGTTAAATTGGTAAAATCTGGCTTCCACTGGATCAAATAATTTTTAAAGATTTAAGTCATGATCTGGTTTAATGAAAACCACTATCATAGAACACTATTTGCGCCTCATGGACCCCCAATTTTTTTTCTGGTGTGGATCCCTTGCAGGTTTTGTTTCTTCAGCATTACGTTTCAGTACTAAAGCTCTAATTGAAGCCGTACAAAGGATTGCTTACAAAACAGGTCTTTCTATTTCGAATCTCCTGTCAAGCCCAGGGCAATGCTCTACCTGGTATAATAATCTACTACACTCCGTACAGTATGCAATAAGAGATCGTTAACGCTCTTTTCAATTGCGTATGCAGGTCTCTCCAGTGGCGTAAAGGAGAATATTAGGACCCCCTGTAAAGTTAGTGTTTGGGCCCCAAGTTGGAGCTTACAAAGAGGTACATACTAAATATTAATATGCAATTGACTGAAACACTTACGCCTTAACAACTGGATGTCAGGGTCTGGGCCCTGGAATCCTGCCTCTCACGATGCGGGAGGTTTATATTACGCCACTGGAACTCTCTTTCCTCGTTTTTCTACATGACTATAAGTAGAAAAATTGAAAACCAAGCAATAATTCATTTAAAACCTTTTCTGCAACTCTGCCATGAAATGCTTGATTATTATAAATTTTTTCGATGCCATTTTGAAAAAGATTCTTAAACCAAAGTAATCATTGTGTCAAAATAATAATGGTCACATGATGAATTTAATCATGTGTTCTCCCACACATTGAATTGAAGACTGACATTAGATCTGTACTATTTGACAATTAGACTTATTCTGTTTGTAAATTTTTGAAAATATTTCAAATTTAATAATTTGATATAGATTCTAAAATGTTACGATTCTTCAAAAAAATTTCAAAATTAATAAAAAATTCTTACATTATACGCACACATTTAAATTAAATGTGTTTTGTTTTTTCCTATTCGTTCTTTATTATTGACAAATAAGTATTTTTAAAGGAAAATTTCTGCAAACTAAAAGATGGTAACAGCTAAGTGCAAGAACTAAAGGGCTGGAATCGCGTGATTACATCTACCATGTGTTCTGAGATATTACTAGAAATTTAACTCATTGATAAACGGCATAATATACGTAAATACCTACTTCTTATTCTTTCGACTTCATATAACACACTACACGTACAATCTTACCTTTATCAACATATCTTCTGGAGCCTATTTATTCTTCTTGAGAAAAAGACAATTTAGCTTGAATTTGGATTGAAATAATAGAGCAGACGTATTTGGAAATTGCAATTTCTACTAGCTTACTGTAGTTCTAAATGTAAAAGCACTTCCTTTTCCTAAAGTCAATATTAGTTCACATAGTACGATATAGGTCCAGAAATAAAAAATAGCCCTCAATGAGGATCATGATGATGTATCCATGATGGGACCAAATCAGACAGTACCATGGGCCCAGATGACTGTTCTGGCAATATGTTCAATATTATCCATGTAAATGATTGTGATGCTTCAATTGCTGCTTACGGAGCAGTGTTTTATCTGCGAAGTTATTGTGAAAATTATACTCCAACAGCAAAATTGCTTGCCAGAAAATCACGAGTTACCCCTTTAAAGACAATTTCTATTCCTCGACTAGAACTGTGTTCCTATTTTTTGCTTTCACAGTTAATCAACAAAGTTGTGATTTCCTTGAAACTGAACATTGACAAAATATTGTATTTTTCAGACATTACTGTAGCTATAGCGTGACTTAATTCACCCCCTCATCAATTAAAAACATTTGTTGCAAACAGAGTCTCGAAAATTCAAGCTCTAACAGCTAAATATCAGTAGAAACACATTTTATCTCGTGATAATCCTGCTGATCCCATTTTCCGAGGAGTCAATACTTCTGATCTCGAACACCTGGAATTCTGGTGGTCAGGGGCCATCTTCTGCCATGAAAGAAGTATGGATGATTCATGCCAAAATGACTTGAATTCCTCTGAAAGGAACTATATTTGACTGAACTTAAACTGTGACTACAAACTTAATTCTTTCACCGGAAATAAAAGGAAATTCTATAAAATCAAATCTCTCTTTAAGTAATAATTTTCGTAAAATAATTAGAATTCTTAGTTTTATTTTTCAGATGTGTTGAACTTTGTACAAAACAGACAAACGGAGTGGTCCTTTGACTGTCAAGAATTCAGCGAATATTCTTTATGATTTATCTTAAGGGAGTACACAATCAATGGTATTTTTATAAAATAAATAGTTTAAGAAAAGAAATCGTCAAAGGAACTGTAAGTAATTTAAATATTTTTCTTGATGAATTTGAATTAATTCGTGTTGGAGAAAGATTAGATTATTCGGACTTATCATTTGACCAGAAACACCTAATACTCTTACCAAAAGATCATAAACTTACTAATATTATAATGGAACACACATTTCCATCCAAATAATTTGCATGTCGGTCGTCAAACGTTACTTCATCTAGTTAGGGATAAATATTGGCCTCTCAATGGGAGAAATAATGCTAGGAGAATAGTTCATCAATGTATTAAATGCTTTAAAGCCAAACCTAAAATAGAAGAACAATTAATGGCATCATTGCCTAAAGAAAGAGTTACAGTAACTCCCTATTTTACAAATACTGGAATCGATCTTTGCGGTCCTTTTTTTATATTAAATATAAAAATCAACGTAAGGGAGCTTTAAACAAAAAATTTATGTAGCAATATTCGTTTGCTTCTCAACCCGAGCTGTTCACTTAGAAATCTTTAGCGACTTTTGTTGCCTTAATTGCAACATTAAAAGTTTTTGCTCGTCGAGGTATTTCCAGCATAATATTTTCTGATAATGGCACTAATTTAGTTGGTGCTCATTCAGAATTCAAAGTGATTATACAAACTTTGGCCAAACTCCCCGGATAATTTGGCATCTTATTTGATTTCACATTCAATCTCCTGGAAATTTTGCCTCCTCGTTCCGAATTTTGGTGGAATCTGGGAGGCAGGAGTAAAATCATTTAAATATCATGAAAAGGACAATAGGTAATTTTAATTTAACTACTGAAGGAATTCTTAACAGTTGTTACCCAAGTTGAAGGTATATTAAATAGTCGAACACTAATTTCGCATATCATCTGATCCCAACGATATTAGCTCTTTAACACCTGGACATTTTTAATCTGTCGTCAATTAATTCCATTTCTGAATCAAAAATAATTGATATTCCATATAATCGACTTTCCAGATGGCAGCAAGCTCAAAACTTAATCATTTTTTTTTTTGGAAAAAGTGGTCAAGGGATTATTTAAACAATCTTCAAAACGCGGAAAATGGAAATTTGAAAAAGTAATATACAAAAAGATCCTTGTTCTCTTAAAAGGAAGAAATTCTTTCTAGTTCTACACTTGGCCAATGGGTAGAATCAAGATCTAGTAACAGGGAAGATGGAAAAAGTTCTGGTTGTTATGGTTAAATCCTCTCGGTATTTTGAAACGCAGTATTTCTAATATATGTCTTTTACCAATTCCCAATACTTGAAATGCATACTTTATTTTAAATTTTATTGTTTGAAATGTCTATATGTCAAAATTATTCTATATAATGTATTTGTATCTGTATGTTTGTTTTCTCTTGTTTATTTTGTATTAATAAATTTATTTTGATTGTGTTGTGTGTGTTGTGTAAAAATAAATTATCACTTGAAATCATAGATTTTCAAAGGTCGGTCAGTGTTAATACTTACATGTAAAATCTGGCATGTTGGCATACATCTTGGCGAATTTAGAATTGTAAACAAATACGAGAGCAACATTTAAAGGCTTCTCGCAGCAATGTGTTTTGTATCCCGCTCTAATGCTTTGAAAACTATTTATTTAAGTTCGTTCAGAAAGACTTCATATCCGGAAGTCACATTAATAAAAAATTTGGATTTAAAAAATAATTTCGAGTACAGTCCATTAAATTAATCCCCCAATCAATGTTTAATCCTCTAAAAACATTCTTTGTCTTGTCAAATTAAAAAAATAAATATTGCGGATTTATTCTCAAAATTGCGTTTTTTATATTTTTATGGGTTGATTTATGGCATCATAGATGCTACATGTTTGACAATAAAAGTCACTTATCTGTTAACAAATTTGCAGTATGATAACCGGTTACAAATTGTGGAAAAAATAAACACAAATAAAAAAAAAAAATATGTAGCAAAAATTTGGAAGTACAGGATTCTACTCTACGCGTAACATTACTTTTTAGCCTCCGGTAGCCTATCGGGCAGGTCACTTACGTGGCAGTAATGTCATCAGTTCGGACCTAGTACCGCGGAAACACACACAATGTGCCAGAAAAGTCCGATGCACGTGACATATGTCAATCTCAAGCATCTTCCTGTGATGTGATGTGTGGAAGGTTGTGTGGAGAGCAACATTGCTACAACTCAAGTTTCGTCCACGTCACTTGGCGATAATACCAGAAGACTACGGTCTGTCTCCGACAGCCGTTGAACAGTTTTTTAGTATGACATCAATATAACTCTCACTCGTACTACAATTTTACTTAACACATCAAAAAATCTTTTTATGAGCGTTTTGGTAAAGTACTTACACATATATATATAAAAAGTTATTTACAATTATTAAGTATTGAAGGTTTTTCAATATGGTTTATATAAAAAGTTATAGGTCAATAGTAGAAAGAGCTTGTAAGAAGGGATAAGCTATATTTACATAATAAAATAAGCTCATAACTTTAATTTTTAAATCATAAAATAAAGAATTTTAACCACTTTTTTAACTAAGAAACACATATAATTTTGCAACACATTTCGTACTATGTGATTGACGTTGGTAGTGAAAAGGCGTTTTTATGTGTAGAACGCTGGAAATATAAATGAAAGTTAACAAAGCTTTATTCGCTTTTCTTGTTTAATTCAATGAAACAACTGCTTTTTTTTTTTGTAACTAGATTTTTCAGTTACGTTTTTGCTAAATTCAATTACTACTATGAAATACGAGGAGATTTCATCGTATGAATTATTGGTCCATTGTCGGCAATGCTCTTAAATCAAGGCAGTACTTTAAAATAAAAGTTGATGTATGATGCTATTGGTTAGATGTGTCTTTTATTTAAGTCAGTAATTGCTTCTGGTTTTAATATGAGCATCAAAATTAAACCCATTCACAAGTAGGCGGTTCTTTAGAAATAAAAATTGATTAACAATGTGATTGGTTAAAATATATCTATCATTTCAATCCAATCACTGCTTTTGATTAGTGAGCCGCATAACTGGATAAAATGTTGTTCTAAAGTAGGTGGTTCTTTGAAATGGAAATCTGATTTGAGATAACATTGACTCACATCCATTGAGCGCTTTCATTAAAAATCCAGCAATAAAATTGGGAGGATATAATATAAAGTAGGTGGTACTTCATAAATGAAAATTGATTTGTGATCGAATTGGTTAATTTATTTGCCATTTCAATCCAATATTTGCTTTTGTTAGCAAACAAGCAGTATAAGAAGATAAATGCTTTGAAGTAGGAAGTCCTTTAGAAATTAAATCTGACATGAGTAAACACTGGCTAATAAAATTGTGTATCCCATCCAATGAGCGTTTTCATTAGCACTGGAACAATACAACTGAGAAAATTCGTTTTAGGAGGCGGTACTTCAAAAAAAAATCAATTTATGATGACATTGTTTAAAATATTTGAGCCAATTTCGGAGCTTTGAAGAAGAGATATTATAGAAACATTTTCGCGCTTATCCAGTACTTTTTTTTAGATATAGAATAGTTTTGTAGAATTTGTTCCGCTATAGCAAGCATTATTTTTATTGTTTTATTATTCACTTATTGGTATGTATATTATTTTGTTATTGTTATTATATAGTGCATTAAAATATATTTTTATTGGTTTATATTTGTGGTGGTATTCCTATCAATTTTAAATTATTTTAATTCGATTTTTACACAAAAATAAACATTTTCATAGTTTGTGTGGTCGTTTGTCGTTTCATTGCAATTTGGGCCTAAGTTTTGTAGAACAATTTGTAGAGTATTTGAAAGATGGCTCTTTAGCTTTTTTCTTCGTTGTGAGGATATGTTTTTTCAAAGTTAACTTCTTTTGTTCACTTAAATTTTTTCACTTACTCTCAATGTCCACCAATGATATTAGTATTGTTGCAAATATGAATAGATGAATGTAGAAGTATGCTGAGTATTCTTGAAGGTTCTTTGTTACGTTAGGAAAAAAAGAACGCTGTATTACAATAGGGTATGAAAGACGGTTTAAATGGATCGTCATATGTATGGCCGAACTGTGGGAAAAGCAGGAAATTGAGAAAAAGGACTGGGTAAAAGGGTAGTGAATGATGTTTTTGAAAATTGTGTATTTAATTTTTCAGTTTTTTTAAATGAATTAATTAGTTTTAGAGTGGTTAACAAAATTAATTTTGCTTTAATTAATTTTTAATTAAAACAATTTAATTTTTTGCTAAATTAATTTTAATAACGATTTTAAGTTTTAAAAGTATATTTTTTTAATGCATTTATCTGATTATTTCACTTTTCCGCACTCAGGATTTTCGCTTTCTTGCATTTTGTCTTTTGGAGGGGGTTACTACTAAAAATGACAACATCCGAAAGAGCGCCACGTTGGCGGTTATTTTAAAATCACTCCAACCAGTAACTGATCCTGCAGCACTCTTACACGCCCATTCGTTATAGAAGTTAGCGACGCTGACTGCTGTGCCGTAGGTCCTGAGCTCGAATCCCGGAGAAGTCATGGATGTTTATAAATGTATAGTGACTTTGAGAAATGGGGGTACTTTAAATAGCCGTCGAGCCGCAACTTCTGTCTTGAGGTTGGTAGTAGTGGAAAAGATGTGGGACTCCCTCAGGTCATTCTTCCTCAAAATAGGGGTGGAACCGAGCTACATCGTATTGTCTCCTGTATGGTGCTCAAGGCTACGGCTGGCGATAGGCGTACATCTAGCCCCTTGTCATGATGAGTTTTGTGGACCTGGATCTGATAGAGTCGAGATGAGGTGGCATAAAACAACAAAAATCACTCTAAGAAAATATTTGTGACTTACGTACCCAAAGTGTAAATGTACAAAAGAAAAATTTAAGTTCAGTGTATTTCAGCATATAACGAACTTTTTATACTTATATACTGCATGTTTTTTTCGTGTGTTTTTCTTAGATACGTTTGCAATATAAGCGCACTTTTTCACGAAGAAATCTGAAATATACACGCTTAATCATCTTACCTTTCAGCAAATTTATACTGTGATCAGGGGTAATAAAATCATAGAATGAAACTTAATCTTACACATAATTCAAAAGCATCAGTAGCTCTACTTGCCAATAGCATCAGCACGAAGGCTATTGGCAAAGAGATACCTATCATATTACGAGCCTTGGTAAAAGTGAAGATGACGACATTTTAGCGAGCTCGCACCCCGTTCTTAAAATATCCCGCACCAGGGCAGGATTGACAGATTTAACATGCATCAACCTTTTGCGTTGAGTCTTCACAGGACACCAGGACATAAAGCATCAAACGCAAGTCCACAGTTCATTTACATATATGCCACACAAACACCTAGATGGAACCGAAGATGATTATTTGAATCTGAGCAATGGTGAATAACTATAAAGTTATAAACAATTAGTTTATTTTAATTTCCGTCAAATCCTTCAATTTTCAAAACAGATATAGTTTATTTATTATGCATTTCAAATTTGTCACATATAAATGGCGCCATAGGTAAAGATAGAGATATATTTTCAGCATAATTGTTTGTATTGTATAATGTGTTAATCATGCAGTTCTCATTATTTATATAATACTAGAGAAAATGATTTTTAGAAGCTAGGAGTATTTAAATATTTGGGTATTGTTTGTATCGGTATACAACATTCAACAATTTTATAAACAGTAGTTTACAGAGTAATAAAGCTTAAATAAATATAGGCATTATTATTAGGTGCTATTTTTTAGGCATTTTCAAACTTGGTTTTCCTGCAATTTTGGCACACTATTTTATAGAATTTTCTGCTGTAGGGGAAGGTTAGGATCCCTTAAGCCAAAATTAATCCTATTTCAATGTCTAAATCAGTGACAGCTCTAGAAAACATAATAGCTTTTCAGTTCGGTCCAATTGTCTTTAGATGTTTATTTTTTATTTTGGTTTTGTCATTATTGGTTATGGAATCCATTTTTTTGTTTTGTAGAATATTCTCTCTCTCTAAAAAGAGATGCCAAAACATTGTGTTTTCATTTTCCGTGATTCCGTGACGACGCTTGAAGTCAAGAAAACCTACAATGTACACCCACCCATCAGCGTCCATTGTTAAGAGATCAAGGGCAAGAGACCGACAGGGCGGCAGAAGAACAGAATGACAGAAGGATGATTAGGAGATAGAGGGGATATAGGGAGGGCGAGAGGAGTCGGAGTAGAGACTTGATTTTGAGAAGGAAGCCGTTTTAGACGTCCTTGAGCGATAGAAAAAAGCGATAATGAGCCCGCAGTACGGCGGTCATAAATTTGGAATATCCGGGAACGGTCTCTGAGTCCCGATCAACGAAAGCGATACTTGAACAGTGAAGTAAAGATTGGATTTTGGAACGGTAGAAAGTGCGAAAGAGCACGGTGGTGGAGCAACGAACTCACTTCAGTCGATGTGGAATTACCGAGTGAAAGACCTTTTTTTACTCACGATTTGAATAGGGAATTTTTCTCTAGCGGGCGAAGTTAAAGCCATTATTTTATGTGAAAAGAAACTCGAAATCTGTGGACCATTTTGTATTGAATTGTGAAAGAATATTCTAATTTTTTTTTTTTTTATTTATTTATTTATGATTTTCTTATTGAGAAATAAATAGATTATCAAAACTGTGTGAAATCATTACAAGGCAAGTAGCTGTGTCACATTTTTTTTTTTAAATCTTTGTTTTTTTTCACAAATCTATAAAACTGTAAATAATATTTCTCACTGCTATACTTATTTTATGTTTAGTGAAGTAGCTTGTTTGTGTATTACAAGAGAAACATTTAAAATTAAATTAAATATAAGAAGACTTCTTATTGAACTCTTTGAGAAGAACCTTTCAAACTCAAAATTATATTTCAGATCAAGTCACATAACATAAGTTATACGTGACAAGACATTTACACAGTTTCAAAAATATCGATGAGCAAAAGTTTCATCTCTCCCTCTCTCATCTCCTCACTCTTTTCTCTTCACAATGGCTAAAAATATCTTCTACTGTATCTGTATTATAAACGAAAAAACTGATTTAAACTGCGAGAAGTACCATACACCACGTACATATAAATCAGCATCAGAGCCACAATATAGATTTTCATGTTCTAACTATGTTCGATGCGTCATAGTTGTAACTATAGTAACATGACGTCACATTTACATCTGGGGGATTTGAGGGCATTTAAAATCAAAATAGACAAAACTCGCTTTGTTTTAACATCCATTCTTTTTGTTTGACTGCTTTCAGATGGAAATGTATTTGCTTCTTAAAAGTCATTTTCCGAAGTTGGAAATTCTTCAAAATTATCACCTTGCTTTTCTTCTTAGCGATAAAAAAATAATTTTTACACTTATTTATTTTATTTTTAGAAAGAATTTTTATAAACAGATAAATTAGTTTTCATAAAATATACGTTTCATGTAGAATAACCGGACAAAAAGCTATTTTTGTTGGCTTTATTTGCTTCAATAATAAAATTAAAAAGGAAATATATACTATCAAATCTCATGTGAAATTACACGAGCAAGCTTCAGAAACGAAGTGTTCAATTAAGGGTATTTCAAATCAAAATCTTTCTTGGTACTTCAATCACCGCTCGCCAATTTACCAGTTCAAAGTACAAACAAGAACAACTTTGAGTTATTATCTCCCGGGGAAATTTATTCCCATTACCTCAATCTGGCTCAGAAAGAAATACACCGCCGTTCGCAATTGAAGGGCATGACCGCACCACACATCGTCTCCACTTGTCTCGGTTCTAGACATATTCATCCCAATTGGGATTAAATAAAGAAACTTCGAGCATAAGATGTCTCAGATTGTCTAGATGTAGATTCCGGTATGATTTAATACACGCCAAATCTATTATTGGATGACCATCGATGTCATATATACAGCATTATTCAGATATAATGGTACGAACAGATTAAGAATATTTATTCGATAAATAAAAATTCATTAGCTAAAAAACAAAACAGAATTATTATGCAACTGAATATTTAATCTGGAGTGTTAAAGTTAATACATGAATTGCAGGGTGAAACTTTTTTTAATATGCACTTATACTTTCCTTTTTTGTCCTTTTTTAATCAGTATTAATGAGTAAAGAATAAACATATCAAGTATAGGAGAAAGTAGAAAATATCTGAACTCACAGTGATGCACCAGCTTATGAGGTCCCAGGCCTACTGTGCCTGTCGCAGTTTTCGTGACCTTAGGTGCTGGGGTGCATGTGCTAATGTTTCAATCAACTGGTCAGTCTGACATTCGATCAAGGAGTTAGTCTGAAGTAAAACCTCCCATGTTCAGTTCCCCAAGATACTTGGTACTCCTATGTCGACTCACTGAAAGGATGAAAGCTTGAGTCGGCCTTGGCCAGCATGGAATTTGAACATCGGATCTGTGGCGTGGAAGCGCGATACACTACAACTCAGCCATTGGGCTTAAAAAGTAGAGAATATAATTGAATAAAATGCAGCCATCATAAAATCTATAGTCTTACAATGAAGTAACAGTAATTTTTAAACAAAAAAAAAGTTTACCACTTTTTATTAAATAATGCCCATAGTAAATTTGCAACATATTTTTATTGCATGACATCCATCTTTGACTTGGAAACTCAGGTAATTGATCAAAGCGTTTATGTCGAACGCTGAATTTATAAATAAGGATTAGGAACTCTATTTTCCCGTGTTTGCGGTGCGCGTTTTTTCCTTATCTTCGAATTTTCGTTTCTGTTCTGCTTAGGTTTTTGCTCGAACTACTAAAAATTCTGTCGTGTTAAATGGTGAGGGCAGCAGTAGCCTATACTGGTCAAGGTAACGGACTCGTGGCTGGCGTGTCATGAGTTCGTGTCCAGAATTACTGAAGACCCGCCGTGTAACGGAGCGATGTTCTTTAAATCTGGCGACAGCTCAAACTTCCTCCCAAGAGCGTGATGTGGTTGTAAGGAGGATTGCCAGTTTAGTTGTACTTTTCGTCACTTGACCAAGGCTCATATTTACGAGTTCCGTCGTCAAAAGCAGTCTTGTAGCTGAACAGTGCGAAGTTAATATTCACTCACTCGTTTTAAATAGTGCTTTCCAACTTTTAAGTCGCTAAGTCGCCAAAAATGATCCCAATGTGGCTGTATTTGTAATTCTTTGAATAATTAGTTTTAATCAAATAATTTCTATAATTAAAATGAAATTACTGTATTGTTATACAAAATAATCATGTATATAAAACTTCAGCTCAATCGAGCACTTTAAATTGAATTTTATTAACGATTGAAAATTCTACCAATTTCAATAAATGTATAGAGAGTGTGAGCTAATAGTAGGTATTGAATAAATTGATATGAACATCGCATGATCAAGGTTTCCGATATAGGCAACATATTTTCTTCGTAATATTATTTATTTATTTGCCGTGGTTGCCTATCGGCCAAGGTCACTTACATGTGGCTGGCGTGTCATGAGTTCGAACCTAGTACTGCTGAACACACGACGTGCAGAAAAGTCTGATGCACTTGACATATGTCCAGGCTCAAAACATACTTTTTTGGTATGAATGTGAACGTTGGAGACAGTCTAGCTCAAGGGTCACTAAGTTTATTTGGCGATGACAATTTTAGAGGTTCTTTCTAATACCGTTTGCAGTTGGTTATATAGACGCCAATTAATCTCACTATATAAATTTTTCTTAACACATCAAAAAATCTTTTTATGAGCGTTTGGTAATATTTGCAATACAATTGTATAAAAGTTATTTTCAATTATTACGTATTGAAGTTTTTTTTCAATATGTGGTTTATATAAAAAAAATTTATACGTCAATAGTAGAAAAAGGTTTGTAGGTGATAATCTATATTTACATAACAAAATAAGCTCATAACATTAATTTTTAAGTCATAAAAATGAATTTTACCACTTTTTTAACTGAAGATACAGATAAATTTGCAACACATTTCGTATTTTGTGATTGATGTTGGTACTTGAAAAGCGTTTTTGTGGAACGCTGGAAATATAAATGAACGTTAACTAGCTTTATTTCTTTTGTTTAGTGCCATATTTCCTTTTTTTAAACCGGATTTTTCAGTTCCATTTTGCTAAAATTCAATTACTATGAAATATGAGGAGTTTCATCGTATGAATTGGCACGTTGTCGGCAACCTTTATTCTGCTTAACGAAGATTTTTGAGAAGTTTTGAACCACTTCTAAATAACTTTTTCTCACGTATTTTAATTCAGTGATGCATGATCAATCATTGAAATGCCTTTTGTGGTGCTATTGTTTTATAAACTTGTCACATTATGATGGAAATTTAACTCTCCTTTTATAAACTTATTACTGAAACAGGGTAGCAAACTTCTGTTTGAAAAAGTTGACGTAAAAATCAAACATCAGAGCGTAACACTAACTTTATGGAGCATAGACTTTTTCGCTAAAGTTTTGCCGAGTACAAAGGGGATTTTGCGTCAAATAGGTCAAAAATATTGAGACGTGGTGTTGACTTTTGAAGTGCAAAGAGAAGGGATACCAGTTCAGATGTCATCTTCATCATTTCACTATTGTTCAAAATTATGAGCTCCATCACCAATATCCCTTGTATTGCTTTTTAGTGCGACGTGCCAAATTTATCACTTCCTATACACCAGAATTCTGAAAAAATATATAGTTAATGATATTTTTAAATTACTTAAATGCTTTGATTTCTTACAAGTTACTTCAATATTTAAGTTGTAGTTTTCATACATGTTAGTTGTCAATATGGAGAGGCAGATTTTTTATAATTAAACTTATGAATATCATAAATGTAAATATTTTGTCAGAAAAAAAAATTATTTTTTTCTAATGAGGATAAATTTAAAAGATTTCACTCGTTCTTTTATAAGTAATTATTTAACTTCTTATGTTCCAGAGTGTGTGTACAGAACAAATACGTATAAAATTGGTGAATGTATTCTTTTACGAATGATATTGTTTATAAATATTTCTCATATTGAATATTTGAGAATATTCTCTATTTAAAATAAAATGAAAAACTTCAGATTGAAGCATGAGAAATTAGATCGCAAAATAATTTAATGTATCTTAATTGCAATAAATAATCTATTTGATGTTATTTTAATACAGCAGCTGAAAAATTTAAAAAGGTCTTACAGTTTTCTTTTAATGTGAAACATTGAATAATTTCTTAAAATTAATATTTAAAAATTTTGACGCATTAAAATTTTTAATATATTTAAACTATACTAAACTTTTAATATAGTAATCAATATTTAAGCAAAAAAAAAAATCGAATATTGTAATTAGTTTCTTTTATTATGTAATTTATTATTTATTTCTATTTTTTTTTAAATTTAAATCAGTTTAAAATTTTTGTCATTTTAATATTTAAATCAAGGTATTCGTTGTTTTTATATTGCTTGATTTATACTTTAAGTTTTGTACAGATTCACACAATACGAAATCATTTTGAGCTTTAATACTTAGTTTAGAATTATAATCAATTAAATGTATGTTCTGTAAAGTACAATGCACAATTCACGATATTTTCATTTGAAAGGTAGAAAAAATTTTTACCGATTTTTCACAAGATGTAACATAGCTCTGTTTTCAAATTCTCTTTAAAAGTAAATAGCAGAAAATTTAAGATAATAAAAATGACACATATATGATTTTTATGGTTTAGCAACTCACAAGACCTTGTGCCCTAAAAAAAAAATTTGTGCTAAGATCCAATTTTTTAAATTTTTTCTTTTTTATGGTTTATGTTGCAAAAAATATTTACAGACAGACCCCGCTTTAACGAACCTTTATTAAATAAAGTTCAGGATTTAATGAAATTTTCTCAATTCCCGTTTAAAAAGAAGTCAAAAACCGCTATTTAACGAATAATAAATATTGAATTTACGAACTGCTTCAGCAGTTGGAAAAATTTTGTTATTAGTTTGTACTAGAAAAAATGGATTTATTTTTGTCAAATGGCATTTTTTTTTTTAAACTTTTTAAGCAACGAATTTGAATAGAAAACGGTTACGACCATTAATAGATTTTACATGTTTTCGTGATCCATGAGTGTGACCTATTCTGTAAGTCTTGAGTAGGACAGGAAATTGATATCTTATTTTATCCAAAGACACAACGCAGGAGATAATTGAATATTTTTTTACGATTATGATACATTTGAAGTAAAGACTTTCAATCTGCGCAACTGAAGTTCGGAAAATTGTTGATATGTTATAACAATTCTAAAGCAGGAATCGATAATAAAGCGTATTTTAAAGCTGTGAAATTTTCTTATGTTTTCAATTTCTGGTATCCATTTTGTGAAAAAAATATATCTCACGTTCGCAAAAGGATGTTAATTATACAGTAATTTCTTCTCGCCATAGAATCGAAAAAAAAAAAACTCTTCCGAGTCTGGATGAGTTCTTTCAAAATAATCAAAGTCAGTCTCTATCGGACAAACAACAATACTCTTAGTTTTAACACTTCTATAACTCAGTCTCTTTTTCCATAGGTTTATTACGAAAACAGCGGTGACACTCTTCTGTGGTTTGAAAATTAACCTAAAATTCATACACCAGAGCGTTACTCTGGTGTTCAAGGTCACTGTTATATCATGAGTTCGAACCCTAGTGCCGAAGAAGGTTCACCGTATAGAATGATGGCTGCGCGTAAAATCTGTGGGATCTCAGATTCCCCTGTTGACGTGGGGTAGAAGTTCGGAGAGGGGGTGCCAGTTCAGGTGAGGTTTACATCATTAAACCATTGTTCAAAATTACGAGGTCTGTCGCCAATAGCTCTCATGTTTCTTTATAGTGTGAATTAAATAAAAACTAACTTCACACACACCAGAATTCTGAAACAAGAATATAGTTAATGCTATTAAATTTTAATTCCTGAATTTCTTTTCGTTTTTTCTACTTGCTTAAATATTTAAGTTGTATTTTTCAAAAACCTTTGTGTATGCTATTTCTTTATTTACCGTAGAAAAATTTCCTTTATAATTCTGCGTACAAAATATCATTCATTTTAAATATTATGTTAGAACCCAAAAAAAAAATATTCTAATTTTTTTGAGGATGTAATTTAGGGGAAATCATACATCAGTTTATAAAAATTGATTAACTTTTCAAGTGCCAAAGTGTACGAACAAGAAGAATACGAATAGATTTGATGAAAGTAATATTTTATCAATGATATTGTTTAAATACTGAGAATATTTCTCCTTTCCAAAATGCTTTTTTTATTCGCAATGGGGCTGTGGATTTTTATTTTCCCATTGCAGACAATGTACATTTCCTGGGAGACGGTGTCCCTTTTTGTAGAGCACCATGTAGGTGGAATACATTCAGCGCAATGTAACTTTGATTCGCACACAGTTTTGACAGAGCTCTGACGATGCAAAATGGTATTAGGATTTCAATTTTGACAAGAGCACCCAAGACAAACAGGCACTTTAGTCATTTTTAACATGTCACATAACCAAACATTTGATTTTGTATATCATTAAAATTCATCGATGTGGGTTTGGTTTAACACTTGGGCGTACCATGCAGCAATAAACCAACTATGCCACTCAGATGGCTCTAATTGAAATTAAAATGATATAAACTCTTGAATAATACATAAGAGATAAAATATAAAATTACACACACCTAAAATACATTAATTTATCTCTTTTGCAATTAAACTGTTTTTTAAAGATAACTTCTTTGATACATCTAATCCAACAGCTCTAAAATTAAAGAACAATTTTAGAATTCTCTTTTAATAAAGTAATAAAATTATAATCAATTGTTTTCAATATTTTATTTATTACTTTATTTTCTGTTTGTAAATTTAAATGTTATTTTTTTTCCTTTCAATAATTATGGCATTTAAATAAAAATGTTCTTAATAATTTTAATACATGGTTTTTATTTAATGCTATTCATAAATATATTAAAGGTAGTTTCGAATCTGAGTGCTTTATTATGATATTAAATTATATATTATTATTAAATTATTATATTAAATTATATTAATATTAAATTATATATTAAATTATCTTTATTCTGGATTGTTTTTTACCAAACAACACATGAACTTCAGTATTCAATTTCCTTCTAAACCCAACACTTTTTTAGACGGTAGATATGTTTCTTAGAAAATCGTAGGGTCCTGGTAGACTAGGACTCGTTATTTATATAAAAGACAGTGCATACTAGATCATTTCAAACGAAAATCCATGCTGATTGATGTTTGACGAAAATAGTACTGGATACTATAAAAAGTGTTTCTCTGAAATTATGTTTGGTTTTTGCAATATTTAAGGACAAGATGTCAGGAAAGATATCATTTGAGTGACAAGAATCAAGTAAGAGCAATTGGACGATCTGAAGCAAGTCAAAGTGTCTCTACTGTAGCTTCTAAAATGGGTGCATCAAACAGTGTCGTTTCGTGATTAAAGAAAGCCGTAGAAAGTGGAAATATTTTGCAAAAGCATGCCGGGTGTAGTGGTAGGAACACTCCACCTTTAGGGATTCCTTTGCAACCCTTGTGATAAAAAAGAGCAGAAAAATCTCTCCTGATCAGATAGTTTCAAACCTTGCACACAACCACTACTAGTACACATATTTCCGAAAGAACCATTTTACGGTATTTAAATGATGTAAGCTTGTATGCACTGAAGAACGTTCAGTTTGACCTCACCCGCGGTTTTAGGTATACCGAAAGTGTCGTGGTTCTAGTGTTAACCTAGAATCACAAAACATTTACTGTGTAATTGGCCTCGAAAATAAGCTAAAAATGCACTAAAAGGTTTCAAATTCACAACTTTGATGGACGTTCTAGTGTTAAAGATACACTTTTTCCAAAATTTCATGAAATCCCCGCAAAAGAATTTCGATGAATTTCCGGGAAATCTCACTGTTAATTATTAATATATTACGATATCCTGTGCAACCCGTAGCAAATAACACACCCAGAGATCTGTCTCCAGGTTCACTTACTTTCAACTGATGACAACCTAACAGCGTGGCTGATGGGGGTGTTCATTAACGTCGCAGTATGAAGATACATGAGGGTTTTTCGCGACATATATTGTAATTTGGAACCATTTTTACGTGACGACGACGTTACCTTAACTAGAATTTCCTCGGCGAAAATACCATACCACATCTATTTAACTAAGATAACCTTGACAGAAGATTAACTCACAAAATGTTTAAAAGAAGTAATAAAACGCGCATAAATGTTTAATACGCTGTTCATCAATTAAATATTGAACAACACTATAAAGAAAAACTTTATTTTCAATATTACCTTCACAACACGAAGTTACCAAAATAATTCGTATTCGAGTAGATATCGAGTAGCAGAAATATTCAAATATATGTGGCGGTTATATCTATATAAACCAGATATAGCCTCCATCCTATGATGATCGTTTTCGGATCGGAAGGTACCCACTTTAATCTTCCTTCACTGTGACCCTGGCCGTACAAAAGAACTGCAGCAGTCGTGGTGCCATATACCCACCGCAAATGCAACGAAGCCTACAGACACAGGACGCAACCAACAAAGCCGTGTTACACAAATGACACAACCCATAAGTGGTCACACACGATGATGAAACCCACAAAGCCATCGCACTCAAAATGACGCAACTGCTCACCCGCTCTCCACAAATATGGTATCGTTTGTTCACCTATTCGCCGAATCACTGGCAGGGTAGTAGTGTGGCGGTGTTATCTATATAAACCAGTAATAGCCTCCATTCTATGACAATCGTTTTGGCATGGTTGCTAAGATACTCGTTTTCGGGTCGGAAGGTGCCCCCGTTCTAATCTTCCTTCATATATATTGAAAATTTCTTTTAGTAAAAAGGGGCATAAAGAAATTGTGCAAGTCTAAAATTTTATAAGTATTTTCATATACTCAGATTAAGTTAAACTTCATTTAGTATACATATGTAAAATAGTTCACTTAAATTTTCACTCGAGGAATTTTAAATCATAAACGTTTTAAGTCCTTCAATATTTCAATTTGATAATTGGTTTGGTTTACCCACCTAACGGGAAAAAAACACAACTCTATTTCCTAAAATAAATACCCGTTTGTATTTTAAAACAAGATGATGCTCTTTTGACTCTCATCCGCGTATTCTACCAATCACAAAAGTCTTCACCGGAAATTAAAGATTGTTAAAGCTTCTGGTAGACAAAACTATAAATGCGTGCGGTTTCCTTAGAAAAATTACTCTTTTTAGAAAAAAAATCTTTGAAATCAAATTACTTTCCTCTTAAATCGGGCCAGAATAGGCAATCGGTGCATTAAAACAAATTGTATATTAAACCAAAATAATAATAATAAATATTAATCATAGGCACACAAAAAGAGCACTATTCATAATAAATACTTGAATTAGAACTTTTTAAAAAATTTAGTTTTCATCGCATCCCAATCGGAACAATAACAATCTATTGAATTCAATAGTATTATAATTTGACGCTAAAGGTGCAATATGAATTTTATTACAAATCAACAAATTATGGAGATAAGTATTTAATTTTTTATATAGTTTTATGACATGATTGCGTCACTGGTAATCATTAAGCTTGTTTTTTACTTAGTATTAGTAAATTAATTTTCAAAAACTTTGTGTAGTACTGATACATTTACAAGTGTATTTTATTTTTTTATTATGTCAGAATGTATTTTGTTTCACTTTCTTTCAGTAAATTGATAACTTTTAAAAATAATCTTTTGTTTTCAACTTTTCGAGATGTTGCCCTCTCCCCCCATTAAGGTCATTAAGCCCCTAGTTAGAGAAACACTGTGTTACATAAAAAACTTTTTAAAATATTTGTTACTTAAAAGTAACACATATGGAATTTAATACTTATCTTAGAAATTTGTATAGTTTATAATAAAGACTGTATGGTAGCGTTAGCTTCAAAGCACATTATTAATGCATTCAATGCATATTACTTGTATTGGGGAGGGGAGGAGGTTGCAATGAAGATTATGAATATGAGCCTACGCGCTTTCCGAATTTATCCTCTATATTTTGAGTAGGAAAAAACTCGAGCATACAGAAAGAAAAAAAAATTAATAATATAAAAAATAAGAAAGGATTTCTCTATAAAAGTGGTGAATTTTAAACATCTGATGTGTTAAGCTATATTTTAAAAAAAAAATATCAAAACTTTTGTGAAGGTTTTTTGTCCACAAGATATGTAACTGAGAACCTGATATCTCAAAAACTTACGAATGCATATCTTTGATATATTGTATGCATATTATTTCAAGTATGACAACGTTTGTCAAACTATGAGGCACGTACCCTTATGGGGGCGTGATATCACTGTAAGGGGAGCGTGAGCTTAGTGAAAAGTCGAATGTAAAATATTTCAAAAAAGTATTAAGTTTTTGAAACGAAGTAAAACAAAATTCATTCTGACATAGTAAAAATTAAACGCACATTTAAACGAATATAATATACATATAAATGTACCAGTACTTCACAAAGTGTTTCTCAAAATTAATTTATCAATATTAAATTAAAAACAAGTTTAAGAATTACTAGTATATTACTGGCCTTCTCATGTACAAAACATAATATTTATATTTTGATAGTATGTATGTTTTATATAATTAATTTGTGTGGTATCGTAGCTCCAGCGTCAAAGTATATTTTTATTGTGTTCAATGGATTATTATTGTATGGGGGAGCGATGAAAATTTTGATTTAAAATTGTTTTGCAGTTATTTAAAGTTTGAGAAGCACTGAAGTATGATAAAAGAAATAAACTAAATATTTAGCTCTAGCATGTATATATATATGTGTGTATAGTTTTTTTTTAAACTTGTAACCGTTCATTTTAATGAAAAAAAAATGTATTTTATAAATATTTCGATATAATGTGTTTGCATTGAGCTATAAATTTTTCGTAAAATTGAAAATATTTTAAATTTTATTTCATTTGCTTATGTTGCGTAAAAATAATTTCAATCTATGTTTTTGAATTCCATGTAGAATGCTTTGAAATTTGGTAGAACTGTCATGGAATTTTAACTAAAATAACTAATTTTATTTATTTTCATTTATGGTTTAATTTTCTGTGTGATAGGTGTTTCTATTAATTTAATTTATGAGCACCTACAAAATAACATAAAATTGCTAATAGCTTGACCTTTTTGAAAATTTTTTGAAACGCAGGCAGAAAACTTAATTGTATCGATGAGACTAAATACCAAAGGTATTCAAATGTTATTGTAGAATTTCTTTTTAATAAAAACTGGTAAAGAGAAATTCAATCGGTTTAAAAGTTTGTAATTATAAATGATAGTGTCATTCATAGAGAGAAAAATGAACGGAAAACTAGGAAACCAGATGATTACAGTTAAAAGGGCAGTTTCTTCAAAGCACCAGTCTCTAACAGACATAATACTTTATAATATAGAAAATATTCTAGTTCTTTTTTCTCCAACGAGGACGTTTATTTTTCGAGATTCGATACAGAATTTTTTTTAATCATTGAAAATTTAGCTTAGAATAAATAAACACAGAAGAACAAAGGAGTGTACTACTAGCTTTAAAAATGTTTCTTTTTAATATCAAACATTTCTTACATTTAAGAAAAATAATATGAGCGTAGTGACCAAGAGTTCCGATATATGCAATATATTTTCTTCATAATATTATTTGAACGCGAAAGCTTAGTACGCCAGGTGAGGGATTATTGGCTGTCATGTCATGAGTTCAAGCCTAGTTCCGCTGAAGACCCGCCAAACAGAAAATGCCCATGTACGATACATTTGTTGAGGATTAAACTTAAAATGTCCTCTGGTAGGTGTGGTATGGAAGTGAGGAGACACTTGACCTTATATATATATAAATTGCAAAATGTACAAGAATGTTCTACTTGGTGATCACGGATTGAATTTTTTTTCGAAAACAGTTTCTTGAAAAAAATATACGTTCGAAGCAAATTCTTGTTTTAAAATAATGATCTATGTTTAAAAAAAGGAAATATTTATGGTAATTGTTTATCGCCATGATTGAGTTTTACCACTTTTATTAAACAAAATCTATTAAGTTACAAGGCAGATGTTCTTTCACCGTGCATGGATGATAGAATATTCGGCCGTTGAACAAAGCGTTTCTGTAGAACGCTGGATTTATAAGAAAAGAACAATAACCTTTAGTTTTGGTCACGTAGTTTCTGCAAATGTTTTTATTTATTTTTTAAATTTAAATGTTCATTCGCTGAAAATAGGAATCGCTCGGAGAACTAAATGGTGTTTTATTGGTAAATTATGCGCTGCTTAATAAAGTATTTTGTAACATTTCTAGATTTTGTTCTTCTTTGTCTTATTGCACAATTCAGGATTACGTAATCAATCAATTAAAATGCTTTATGTGTGTGTTGCTGTTGTTTAGCAAACTGAATTGGCATCCCTTTCAAGGAAGTCTCTTCTGTTGTAGTCTTTTTACGAAAACAGTCTGGCATTCCTGGGGTTTGGAAGTTATCGTAAAATCCATACCACAGAGTAACGCGATATTATTCTAGTTGTCATGTTCAGAGGCCTTTGTCGGTAGTATCAGAAATATCGCCCTAGTTCAGTCGAAGGCGTGCCGTGTAGAAAACCTGATGCACATTAAATCTGTCTACGCTCAAATTCCTTTTTTTTCCGTACTGTGGGAGATATGAGAGAGGGTGTGAGTTCAAGCGTCGTCTGCGTCAATGAACCGAAACTCACAATTACGAAGATTGTGAAGAAATCTGTGTGTTATATAGATGTTACTGAATTCGATCAACACATTCAGAGTGGAAATTTCAGAAATCTTTAGGAAGATAAAAAAAATATCAGACCTGAGGTTCGCTGCCCACGCTCAGTCCATAAAAATCAGATAATAGAAGACAGGTGAAAAATGCGTCAAAAGAGGGGAGTTTTTGAAATGAATACAGGGATTGAAAGTGCCATGGTCGTAGCAAATTTCCCACCTCTACCGGAGTTGCTATGACTTTTCCCTAGAACGTGTGGTTCACGCAAGATGGTGCACCAGTACATTTTTCGATTTCGCTGTTTATTCACTATACTTTATAATATGGGAGGTAAAATGGATGTGCAGACCTGTTTGGTTTCCGAGGTGCCCAATCTCTTGGATATTTTTTTTTGGGAACACATCTGGAATCCCGAGGTCCCCAGATTGGTTGGAAGGATCCTTTAGTCTTTCGTCCTTCGGTGTCGGCTGTGATATGACCAACGCACCGCAACTTTGAACAATTCATGAGGCAATCACTTGTCGTTGCATTTCAGAAGTCGAGCAGTGATGCATTGTGCTTATTGTAAACATGTTTTACGTCTGAAAACTGTATTTAGTGCCTTCTACTGCCCTTTTATACTCCGCTCCACATCATTCCCTTTATAATTATTTTTGCGAATGACACCGATTAAACGTGGTTTGCGATTTAATGTTCTATGACAATTTTTTGGTCCCGTGCGGCCAACTAACCCTCCTCTGAATTTTGTCGTTCGAATTATGCAACACCCTTTAATGCAACATAAATAAACCTTCACTCACTCTTTCCCTTACATACATCCAGAATTTTGATAAAGTGTAGTTAATTCTATTCATTTTAAAATACCTAAATGTTTTATGTAGTTACAAGTTGCGTTTTTGTGTTTATAAATATCTATGACTGTTTGTTGTTCATTAGCAGATCAGAATTTTTTGTAATTTAGTGTAAGAATATCAGAGATTTAATTATTATATGAGAAAAAGTACTATAGAAGTTTTATTTCCATGTGGATGTATTTCAGCACACACACTTTAGGCTTTTCTTTTGAAATAAATGCTTAATTTAATTTATTTTTTGTTGTTTCCAGAATATAAGCCAACAAAATACCGGCTTAACAGGCAAAAGTATTTTTATTTTTGACAATTATATTGTTTCAATGTTAAGAATATTTCTTCTATTAAAATTAAAGCAATGTAAACTGTTCCATTACGCATAGGAGATATAGAATCTAAAATGATTTAATTTATCTCTTTTGCAATTATAATCATTTTCTAAAGATAAATGCTTGGATAAAATCTAGGAGTTGCAAGAATCAAGAGATATTTCAGAACTTTATTTTTAGATTTTAACCCCTTAAATGCCAAATAATTTTTAAAAAACTGTGATACAAAACTGTGATAATTATATTTCAGTAATATAAACACTAAGGAGTTAGCTCTTATATGAATTGTTTTTATTTGTAACAGTTTATTCTTGTGAAAACGATGCAATTAATAAAAGTTTTCGTAAAAAAAGTGCAGTGAGCCATAATTGTTTGGTAAATGTGAATATACATTAGATTTTTGTTCATTGCTTTTATAACTGTTCTTTCTAACATTTGTGCATAGTAACTCAAAAAATGTATGGCTTTGAATTCCATGTAAAGATTTTTGAAATTCGGAAAAAATTTCTCAAAAGTTACATAAAATACCTCAATTTAATACATTTAAATATCAATTAATTTCCTAATTGGTGTTTTTCATTCATTTAAGTCATAGTCACCAGCAAAATAACATAAAAAGACTAATAGCATGGTATTTTAGAGAAGTTTCCTCCGAATGTAAGCAGATACTTTAATTATTTTTATTTACGAAACTGAATACCAAGTGTATTCAAATATTAATGGATCAATTTGTAAATATATATATATATATATTAATGTATTACAACTACTAATAAAACGCAATCCTGCCGGTCTAAAAGCTTGGAACTGCATATGATAATGTCAATAATGAGAAAAAATAAAGTGATAGCATGGAAATCCGAAATTTGCATTTTACTGAGCAGTTTGCTCACTGGACCAGTCTTCAACAGGCGTAATACATTATATCAGATAATGTGGTTATACTTTTTTCTTCCTATGTGGATGGTTTTCATAATTCGTTACAGAAATTATTTAAATCATTGAAGATTTAGTTAAGAAAAAAACACACACACAGGAAATAGACCTATAGCAAAAATTTGAAACAACTAATTATTTTTTTAAACATCAAACACTTTATCAGAATGAAAGAAAAATGAAAAGGGCATTTTGATCAAAAGATCCGATATAAGCAGCAAAATTTCTTTCTAATATTATGTAGTGAGATGAAGGCAGTTTAGAAGGCATGGTCAGGAATTCTTGGTTGCCATGTCATCAATTCGAGCCGAGCTCCGTAGAAGAGTCGCCATGCAGAGTTTGACGATGCACGATAAATATTTCGAGCATTGATTGATTGAACATTAACGTCGCACTGTTTAGCTACACAGAGGGCTTTTGGCGACGGACCACGTAATTTTGAACCATGGTCAAGCGACGTGGACGACACCTGAGCTTCGAGGATTAAACGACCTGCCTTGGGGGTGGTGTAGAATTTATGATAGGATTGTACCAAATTAAATGTCGTCCTCTCACAGTTGCTCATAATAAAAAGCGAAGTCTGTTTCGAAAAATCCTAGTGAAGAATTTAAGTTTGTGACTCAAATAAAACTTATCACTCGTCCTATAATTTTAATTAATACATTTGTGAGAGAGAGAGATATAATAATTTAAAAGAGACCTTTGTAATATATGTTAGAAAATCTTTATCGAACATCGACAAGTATTTCTTTTTTCAAAATCGTTAACATGAAAAAAATGTGCATCAAAAGTAGAACTAGGTTTAAATGTGATAATCTATGTTTACGCAATAAAAAACTAAATTGTAATAATTTGTAATACTTATTAATGAATTTTACCACTTTTGATTAAATAAAAGAGCATATAAATTTCAATACAATTCGAGTCTTAATAGATTTTTTTTATCTATACTCCATATTGAAAAAAGCGTTTCAGTAGAGCGCCTGATTTTAAAAGTAGATTAAGAGGCTTTTGTGTGTTGACTGAAGTTTTTCGTTTTATTAACCCTGTATTTCATTTCCTACTACTTCATACCTTCTGTTGGGTTGGCTGTTTGTAAATTTTTAAGCTGCTTTCTGAAGAAATTTGTACCTGTTCTTACTATCGTTTTTATTTGCATTGTTGTCAAGTAAACGGACATGCTCCTGTCATGACATGACTTCTACCCAAGTACCGCAGAGGATCCACCTTCAGAATGGCTGATGGATGTTAATATGTCGTGGTTCATACATTCACCCTTTGGGTTTCGTTTGGAAGCTAGGGGAGTTGGTGCATTTCCAGGTGTCAACATCGTCACTTGATCTTAATTCAAAATTAGGAGGTCCATAGCCAAACTTCCTCGATTAGCTCAATATAGAAACCGTTAATATTTATCTTGGCAGATTGCATTTAGAATCATGATAATGATTAAAACTTATTTTGTGTTGATATTGTTTAACAAGCAAAATTATCCGCGATAAACTCTTCTTCCATAGACTTATTACGAAAAAAACTGGGGATTCCTGCGGGTTCAAAATCAGTATAAATTTCAAACACCAGAGAAAAGGCCACATTACCGAAGTTGTAATTTGGTTTTATATGTGTCCATTGCTTCAGGGGTTCGAGCCCTAGTGCCACTGAAGATCCACAGTGTAGAAGGGCGGATGCACGATAAATCTGTCCAGGCTGTCGACGTCTTTCCATGGGCGTAGTGGGAAAGTTCGGAGAGGGTGTACCAGCTCAGTTGCAGTCTGCGTTATTTTATCCAGCATTCCTCGTGCGACAAAAAGAGAAAGGAATCCATGCGCAGGATATCTTATACACAAGGGTGTTTACATTCTGTTTTTAACTTAAAATTTGTAAACAAAGGTGAAAAAAGAAGAAAAGTAGGAAATGCAATATGTTTATTACACTTTTCACATGTAAATTTATTTTTTCTGTTCTTTTTATTTTGTATTCAGTACATACACTCAGTTTATACACTCCTTTAGTCTTCGTAGCGAGTGAGTGCAATGTTATCACTGATATTATTATATATATGTTTTTCTTAAAGTTTCGTAGAAGCATTGCCTGTTGGTTTCTACTTTCTTTGAGTTCTTTTGTATATGGAAATCAAAAACAATTTAGAAATCAGCGTCTTGTTCAATGATTAGTAGGTGGTTTATGAGTACAGAACAAAATGATTTGCGCATTTATCATCACAACGTTCAGCAACGCAAAAAGTATTTCCATAGGCTAAATATTACATTTTATAGCCATTGAATATATTTTGGTAATTTTAGCAACAAGGTTAATTGCTCCCTCTGTTAAATTATGGAAAATATTATTTCAGATTTCAACCGCACTCGATAGATTAGTACTGCAGATGATTGTAACCCCATACGTATTCTTGAAAGTAAAAGACAATTTCAATTTGTCGAGTGTGTATATGAAGCAAATTTAGTCTCTTAAAACTAAACACATATGAGTCAACGTCTCTAGTTTTTAGAGTTTAAAAGTTTGGATTTCTTTTTATATTTTCTCTTATTATTCCATCAATAGTTATTTTCTTTTTCAAAAAATCATTGGAAGCGGATAAGATGTGTATCAGTTGTCTCCTTTAAAATTACATTTTTCCTAAAAGTTTCTGTGTGTCAAAACATATAAAGCATTAATTTTGAAAAGAGCCTCCTTCATCTAAGTCTGTATCTATTTTAATAGAGGAATCATACTCTTCATCATTTCATTCTTTCTCAACATCGGCGCAAATTGACTTTTTATCCGTAAATGCTGTTAATGCTGTTGAATACTGTATCTATTCAATAACTTAAATATCAGATTTCTTCATCATAACTACATTAATGCGCTGTAGCATAAAAAAATTAAAGCGAGCTCATGAATTACGAACTGTAACGGCAATTCCAAAATATATTTTTAGAATTCACCTACAAGCAAAGGCTCCTCAAAGGATATGACCTTAAAGTCAGCTGCACAAGAAGTTACCCATTTTCCAAAAAATTTAGAACGAGCTTTGAAAAAGTTAGGCGGTAAATACAATGAAATAGTTCACACACTTTTAGATAAATGGATAAAATAATCTTTCATTTCTTAATTGTTTTATACTAAAGAAATCATAAATTTTAGTTTTTAATTTACATCTCTATTGTAATTGGGCATCAATTGTAGAAGAACATGAGATTGTATTAGATGTGGTTGTATTACATGTTTCAATGGTTAAACTAATGATAAGCGTACTTGACAAAAATGCTTATTTGTTATCAAAATTGCGTTTTTTAAATTCTTATTGGTTGATTTATGACATAATAAATGTATTTTGACACTGGAAGATGTCTAACTGGCAATACATTTACAATAAGATAACAGTTACAAATTGTGAAACAGATAAACACAAAGAAACAAGAGCCGTAGTCAAAATTTAAACTATATGATAGTACTGGTTTTTTTTTAATGTATATATCAAACATTTCTTACCTAATAATTAATTGATATGATCATCCCATGATTAAAGTTTCCGATGTAGGCTACATACTTTCTTTGTAATATTATTCTTTTTGCCATGGTAGCCTATCGGGCAAGGTCACTTATACGTGGCTGGCTTGTCATGAGTTCGAACCTGGTACCGCTGAACACACGACGTGCAGATAATCCTATGCACGTGACATACGTCGAGGCTCAAACATCTACCCTTTGATGTGATATGGAAGGTTGTGTGTTTGCTAGCTTGGGTCATCCACGTCACTTGGCTATGTATAAAAACTTTGAGATCTGTGTCCAAAAGCCCTCTAGCAGCTTTTTAGTACGACTCCAATATAACACTCACTCGTAATGCAAATTACAATAACACAACAGAAAATCTAATTTTTATGAGTATTTGGTAAAATTTACAATATATTTAAAAAAAGTTCTTTCCGATTATCAGATGTTGAAGTATTTTTCAAAATGGTTAATATAAAAAACGTTATACGTCAAAAGTAGAAAAAGGTTCGAAGGTGATAATCTATATTTACACAATAAAAAACTGATTACATTAATTTTTAAGTTAGAAAAATAACTGTTAACACTTTTTATAACCTAAAGCAAAATATAATTTTGTAACGCATTTCGTATTATGTGATTGATGTGCAGAATTGATTGAAATTGAAAAAAGCGTTTTTGTAAGACGCTGGAAATATAAATGAAGGTTAACAAGCATTATTCCTCTTCTTCTATTTAATGCAATATATTCTTTTTATTAAAACTAGGTGTTTCAATTCTGTTTTGCTTAAAATCAATCACTTGAAATATGAGGAGTTTCGTCGTATGAATTGGCACATAGTCTGTGCAACATTTACTCTCTTAACGAAGATTTTCGAGAAATTTCGAACCACTTGTAAATACATTTCTTCTTACCTAATGTAATTCAGTGATGTATGATCCATCATTAAAATGCCATTTGTGGAACTATTGTTTTATGAAATTGTCATTATTATGGAAATAAAGCTCTTCTTTCTTACACTTATTACTGAAGCAGTGTGGTAAACTTGTGGTTTGAATATGTTAACGTAAAAATCATACACCAGAGCGTAACACTAGCTTCAAAGATCATAGAATTTTTTTGCTATATTGTGTACAAAGAGGATTTGCATGTCAATTATATCAAAGTGTTGACGTGATGTTGAAGTGCACAGAAGTTATATCAGTTCAGGTGTCACCATCATCATTTAACTATTGTTCAAAACTTTGAGTTATGTCACCAATATCCCTTGCATCGCTTTTTAGAGCAATGGACAAGTTTAATCACTTCCCATACACCAGAATTCTGAAAAAATATACAGTTATTTTTTAAAAATTACCTAATATTTTGAGTTGTTACAAGTTACTTAAATATTTAAGTTGTTGTTTTCATAATTCTTTATGTAGGTTAGTTGTTAGTATGGAGAGCCAGAATTTTTTAAGTGAAACTTCTTTGGGCACGAGAGTGAATGAAAATTTGCCCAGTTTTGCGTCAGGATGAAAAAGGGGAACGGAAGTAGTCTTACCCCAGAAACGTCACCATGGTGAGGTGATCGCAAGTGGGAGGAAAAGAGGGAGCGGGGACACCACGTGGTTTGCTTCATATGCCTGAAAAAGTTGAATGATTGCCCACCTTCCGATTGGAAGTCCTTTTATCCCAGACCCGAGTACATCCATCAACGGTTGTATGAGTTGCAGTGTGCGCATTACGGTGTAGACAAAATAGCTGTAGCAGCAAAAGCGTACCTTTTTGAAACTTTTCCTTAGATTGTTGGCTACATGGCTATGTGTTTGGCGGCTACTTTGGTTTTATAATTTTCATTTGCGTTTAATTAATTTTTATTTTTATTAATTTTAGTAAGAATGTCTAACTCAAACGCACAAAAGGAAAAGTGTTCCATGAAAGTTAAAAAAAAAGAGAAACTAGCAGCAAGTCCAGTCGAAAAAGTGAAAAAAAAAAAACAGAAAACAGTGCAAATTTATCAAGTGCTACAGCCAAATTTCCATAAGATTACAAAAGGGATTATTGAGCATGGAAAAATACATTGCAAAATATTCTCTTAATGCCCAGTTTAAGGGATGGGAATGCTATTGAGACTCTCCTAATGACAGCACATATTAATACGGACTTTGTGAGCCTTCTGTGCCATCAACTACAGAGCCCTCAAGCAAGTCTAGTGCGTTTTGGAACTGGTGCATGTGAATCGATAATAAATTCTATCTTACGTTGCAAAGACTATGATTCCCATAAAAATGATCACAAAGGTTATCAAAAACGAATCGTTGATAATCCTTTCGGTCACGGGTGTTCGATTTGTGATAGATTATGGTTTAGAGATGATTTGAGAACATCTGTTGCTGATCACAAAAATATTTAACAAAATATTTTACAGGGAATTAATTTAGAAGTCATTAAAGCCTGTTGCAACTGCCGACAAAGCTCACTGCGAAAAACCGGTATTCTGAACTGAGTACAAAATACTCACTTTTTTAAATACGTCACATACTCAAAATAGCTCCGATGCAAACATACTCAAATTTGAGAATAGCCCATTCTTATCTTTGGCAACGACTACGTACTCAAAATTGTAAACATCACATACTCATTTTTGAACCTGTTACTGGATCAAATTTGAGAATATAACAGCAAAATGAGTGCGTAATGTACTCATGTATGAGTTTTATGGGTCAAATATGAGTATGTATCTTTTTATTTTATGGTTTGTGTATCCAATACGAATTTTTAACTTACAAATATATATCAAATCAAATTTAAAGGATCTAAATATGTGTGATACTTAAGTTGTAA
>BMAV01010282.1:0-23391 GCA_019973955.1 Trichonephila inaurata madagascariensis
TTTAAGTGGTTTTTTGTAAAATTTTACAATGACTTTGATAAATTTATTTTTAAAATAAAAAAAAAAGTTCAAAAAATATATATATTTATAGCACAAAAATATTATATATTAGGTTTTCTTAAATAACACCAAAATTTATTAATATATTTTAAATGACACTTAAAGTTACAAATAAGAAATTATTTAAAAGAAGCATTGTCGTTATTTTTTTTCCTTTTTAAAATAGATTTTGACAAAAATATTATGATCTTTTAAAAAGAAAAAATAAAAAAAATAGTTAAATTTTAAAAAACTTTAAATTTTTTCCTTTCCCTTTTAAAATTAGTTTTAAACGGTTAGATTTAAACCTTTAAAACAGAAAATTTTTTTTTGATTTTATTCTTATGTAAATGTATGTATATGAATTTTTGTACTACACATATCAAAAATATTTTTAAAAGAAAAATATCTGGATATTACAACACACATATATATATATATATATATATATATTATTTTTCTATTCTACACACACAATGCAACAAAAATTAGAGAATTTAGACTCCAAATGGAATTTCCTATAAGTATAAAAAACATACATATTTTAACAGAGCATTAATGAAAAAGAATAAGTAAAATCATAGTTGTATTCAAATTACGTTAAAAAATTACATCCTTTTTAAAAAACGAATAAAAAAAACAGACAATAAAAATTTTTAACGAATTCACCACTTAAAAACTTTAAAAAAAACACAATTAATTGCAAAATCATTCTAAGGCTTAAGAAACTGAATCTTGTTATTAATACCAAAATAAATCTTCATACCATAGCGGAATGTTACGGCTTAAGGGAACAATATAGTCAGAAAGTAACACAAAACTTTATTTATTTACTTAAAACTTTCTTATGAAAAAATAAATTATAAAACGTTTTGATTATATTCAATGATAAAAAAAGAAATTTAAGCTCATATAAAATACTATCTTTAAAAAAAGTAAGAAACATTAAATTTAAATCATAATTTCCCTTTTTTTTCAAATTTCTTTTTTGTTTTTGGAAGATGCCCTGTATTACGTTTCACTCAAATGCGTCACTTAAATAGTTAAACTTTTTTTTATCTAACTGAAACAATAAAAGGACATTGTAAAATGATACTATTATAATTATAAAGAAAATACTTATTTGTAAAAAAGCCCCAAAAAAAAAAGAAAAGCAAAAAAAAAATGAAAAATATAAATTTTACTTTACGACATCTTACCAAAAATCTTAACACACACTTAATCACCTTTCCTTACGTAAATACTTTAATGAAATGTTAAAATAGTTAAACAATTTCATTGATTTTTTTTAAAGTAGGAAAAACTTTTCTTTCTTTTTAACATTTTTTCGAAAAAAAAAGGGTAAAAGGACTTTTATTTTTTGGTTTTAAATTTAAAAATGTGATGTTTGTCTGATTTGAAAAAAAAAAATTCATCACATTTTCTAAGCAAACACTTTCTTCCTTTTAAATTGTTCTTTAAAAATTTAAAACAAAGGGTAAAAAGTAATCAGAAACTTTTTTTTCACTTCATCCCTTCCGACAAACCCAAACTTAAAAAACTTTATAAAATCAACTATTAAGAACACAAAAGGTTTTAAAAATCTAGGCATGTAATGAAAGAAAAATTATTTTTTTTCCCAAAATTAAATTTTTCAATAAAAAAATCTTTTTTTGTTCATAAAATCCACTCATTAAAAAAAAAAAAAAATATAAAAGAAATAACCTCAACACTATCATTAATCTAAAAAAAAAAATTTCTTTTTTTTTATTAATTAAGAGAATTTCAATAAAGCAAAACAACCAGGGAAACTGGCTACTTTTTAAAAAATAATTAAACGATTTCCCTTTTAATTCTTTAATCTGCTAACACGAAAATACTTTACTGCGGAAAAAATGAGGCGAGTCTTTCGGAGGCACATTCCTTAACGCGCTCCCGAAATTACTCTACCTCCAAAATGGAACGCACTGGAGTAAATAAACCACCCACCTAAACTTATAAAATATGAAATGGCCCGGCAAACAAAACTACGGGGACACGTGGTTTAAGTTCAGAACTTTAAATTCTCACCCCAATATACTCACGTGCTTCCCCAATAGGAAGGTATCGCATTGAAGTTTTTTACCTCATGGCGGTATTGGGTTAAGCCGTAATATACCCTAGAAACTTTATTTTTTTTTCGTCCGGAAGAGAAAAAAGGTGAAAAAAGTAAATTACAAATAGAACAACGAGATTCTTTCTCCGTGTGTTTTTTTTATCCTCTCTTTCCCCTTTTCATTATTATATTCTAGCTGGGAGGGATAGAACTCAATTGGTAAAGTGTTTTTATTGCTCTTGCTATGGGCGTCTTGCCTACCATTATCTGGCTTCTTGGTTTGAATAAATCATTGCCTGCAGGGATCGATTCCGCTTGACCTGAGGTAAGACGTTTTCAGTCAGCGGTGGTAGTAAAGGTTTTAACCCGAGAGCTTGCCTCGAAACGGGCCTTGAATGAGCAAAAACGGAGATGCTGGTAATCTTAATTTCCGAGGTTTTCATTACTTTGTTTCTTTTAATAGATACGTGATTTCTTTTATTGTAGTTTTTTTTTCTTTCTTCTCCTCCGGGGAGATGATATGATAGCTCTTCTTGTGCTTGGCCAGTAAGCTATAAAGCCCAGAGGCCTTAAGTTAGCTTGGTGGCACAAGGGTTGTCTTAAAAAGAGAAGGATATAATTCGGTTGAAAATTACACACATGTTTAATTTTATTTCGAATGGGAACAGAGCGTTTTGTGATGGATAACTTTATTTTACGACTTGAAATAAGGCATTAAAGAATTTTTTACAGCTCAGTTAAATGAAAATTACTTGAAGAGGGTAGAGAACGGATAAAAGAAAATTTGTGTCGATGAGAGAGTGATGTATGAAAAGATGTCTAAAATACGAATGATCTATGTACGTATTTAAATTTAGGTAATAAGACACAATCCGTTTCTTAGTTTGCTGAGATTATGAATAGGATGGGGAAAAAATTAAGCCATTGGAAATATTAAATTGCATTTTAAAATGTTTTCTGAAATTATATTAACACAAACATCAGTCAAATGACATCTACAAAATTTTAAAAAGTAAATTTTTTTTCTCTTTAGCAATTCTGTTTTTCCTATATTCTTATAAAATTATAAATATACATTATATCAAATTTATTAAACCAGTATGAGAAAAAAAAAAGATTTTTTTATGCGATAGTTTAAAACAATGATTTTAATAATTGTCTTGCAAAGTGAGATAAGTAAAAGATTTAGATAAAATAAATATGTACGACTAAAACATATTAAAAAACTAATTATTTTAAAAGTATTAATTTTTGTTTAATTTCGGACAGCAGATGAACGGAAATGTTAAGTCATTAACATTTCCGTTCAAAATATTTGATATATTTCTGTGATAAAAAGAAAGTGAAATAAAGGATATTTATAAACAGAAAATATCTCTTTTGTATCTTAATGTTTTCCCAGTTTTGCTTTTTATGAGTATTTTCAATCACTCTCTCTTTTTTAAATAACAAACATTTGATAAAGTTATTATTAGGGAATTGAATTTCCGATAACTATTTCAACAAAAAATTGTAATTTTTGTTTAATTTAAACTATTTTAGAATAAATGATTATTTTCTTCATAAGAATAAAAGGAAAAAACTCCAATACACTCACAGATTTTTTTCTGAACTTTATCAATAAGCGAATCACGAAATGTAGAAAATGCATTATGACATAACGTATTCCATAAACTTTCTTATCCTGTTTTAAAATGCTCGAATACATTATAAAATTTAGAATTCATTTATTTATTTTATGAGATTTCTTTTCTTTGAATTATTTGCATGATTATCACTTTCAAGTAGTTATTAAGAAAAAAATTGGAATATCGATTTCAAATTGTTCAAAATAGCAGGGCAATTAAAAGTATAGGAAAGGATGACTCGAATTTCTTTTAATTTCAATTTTAGTGTTAAAAAATATTATTAAAAAAATATATATAAATATGAAAAAAAATCCCAGTTTGTGAATAGAAATAATAATGTAACAAAGAAAATAAGCAAAAACAAAATAAAGTAAACATTAAATGAAAATATAAAAGAATTTGGAATGAAATAAAACGAATGTCAGGTTTTTGAAATGTCTAATAAACAATTCTAATAGTGTACGAGGAGTCAGGACCTTGTTTTTTTCCCTGCCGAAGGGATGCTATGGCTGGAAAGTAACCTTGGGGACAAGTCTGATCCCGAAATGTCGCCAATTTTGGCGACAAAAACATAATCACTTAAAATTCAGATGGGCTTAGATCAGAAGTTCTTTGACTGTAGTCCGCGAACGCCCAGGGGTCTCAAGCGTTTTTTTAGGGGGTTCACGAAGGGGTATCATTTAATATTGAGATTTCTCTCTTTTCCAGACCGAGAGGCCTCGTAGAAAAATTGAAAGATGTGTTAGCCTAGACTAGGTTCTTATAAACTGGCGAAAAAACTCCACTAGAACATGTATTTCGATCAAAAATATTAATTAGGTTTATTTTATTGTTTGCAATTATATACCTATTACTACAGTGTACTGTTTTTAATTAAATGTTTAATGTTTTCTTAAAGGAAAAAAGTGTTAAAAAGTCTGTATAAGCAGCAAACACAGGCAGAATTATTGAAGAATCTTTAAAACATTTAGCCATGTATTGGGAATCATGGAGGGGTGATCAAATATTTGGGGGGGTGGAGAGTAATGTAAGGGCATAAAGGGGGGAGGTGGTGATTGAAAGTTTAAAAACTGCTGATCTAGATGATTATTTGAAGAGATACATAATGACGATGAAGAAAAGCAACACTGGAATCAAAGAGACTTTGGAGCTCAGTGGCGTGGTATTGTGACTAGGGATTTATTTTTATTGCCCTACGAACTTTCAGTTTGGGTGCTGTTTTAAATTTAAGTGCACATTTATTTCCTGTTAAAAGGGAATAAAAGATACCAGGGAGCTCCAAAATACTGCAAAATGGCTGCTTGTTATTTGACCTAAGGAGTCCCCTTGAAAAGGAGTCCCCTAAAATTAAATGAGTTTCTCATGCATTAAAAGACAAAAATGTTCTGCTCATTAGTTTTCAAAGCATTTTATCCGAACGATTGATATTTTTTTAAAATTCTGCAAACATAGAAAATTGAAACAAGACTATTATGAAGAGTTATTATCAATTATTATTAAGATATATGACATATCAACAATTATTTTTACATAAGAAAACGAAATTGTAACAAACACAACGAATTTTAATGCATTAGGATTTCTTACAACCATAAATTCACAATTTTATGCATTTTCCCGCCCTTCCTAATAATTCAGGAAATATTTAAAAACAAATATTAAACGAGCATTGTGGAGATTTTAAGTGGCATTTATTCTTATTTATAAATCATAATTATCGGTTTAATCATCGTGTAGTGTTAAGAAACGAAAAAATAAATAAATAAAGTATGTTATCATTTGCGCGGAAAAAATAAATATATAGCTCCTTAATAGTTTTCCCTAATAGTTCCCAAAATTTTAAGAATTCGTGTTTGAATTCGAATAAAATTTAGGTCTTCTTATTCTACCTAATCCTGAAAAAAATTTTTAGAAATTAATCAAATCTGTTAATCAATTACTCTACGAATACAACAACTTTCTTCTTCCTCCATTTATAATTTTACTCAGATTTAAAGAGAATTGTGAAAGTTATAAAGTGTTTCCATTTTTTCAAATCGAAACAACCGTTTGCGTAACTAAGTTCCAATCAAACAACAAATAAAAAATCAAGGTATATAAGGGTACAATTAGCTTTCAAATACAAGGGTATAATTAACTTTACAATACATTTCAGAATTTGAATTTATCGTTAAAAAGTCATGAAAGGGCTTTAACTCCATTTATTTTATTTGTATTTTACTTTTCTGTTTGTGTGATTTTTACACTCAGTAATACTCTTTCTGTACTTATAATCAATATTATTACTCAGCATAATAATCTTTAACATATATTTTTTAAAACTTCTAAGACTTTTTATCTTAATGATTCAGTGTCACTTAAATTATATGAATCAAATCTTATTAGTAATGTTTGCATCAGACACATATTTTTCGTAATATATAATATATTATTCTAACTAAGATTTAGTACTACGAGTATTGCATATTTAACCTATTATTACATTTAAGATGTGAATTATTTCTTTTTAACAACGAAAACATTATAACAAGAAAAAATGCTGAAATATCATTCATATAAATTAAACGAAGAATATTAAATTCACTTGGGGCCATAAATTTCGTGCCTTAATCTTAAAATCCAATCTACTTAAATTAACATTACCGAGCAAATTATTGCCAGCACTTTGATGTCCATCTAACTCTCTCATTTGTAATATAACAAACGTTGTTATTGGCTTCCTCGCACAAGAGTTCCCGCAAAGGGACTTAAATGCATATGCATTTGGTCATTAAAATTTCGGACATTAGTTCCAATAACAGATGGACCCAGCTTAATGAGTCGAATATTTATAAAGGGTTCGTAATGTCCGGTGTCTAATTTAGTGACATTGAAATGAGATTAGAAATGTCTTGTTCAATTTAATCTCTCAGAAATCAATCTTTTAGAATGGCATCCCATTCGGTGGAATATTTTTCTACATATTAATGTGATTTTAGGCATGGTTAATATCTATTATAAGTATAAAATTAGTACTATAGGTTTTAAATAATAAATATTATTCTTTGTTAATGCTTATTTCAAGATACATCTACTTTTAGTTATAAAGGAATTTATATATAAAAAAAAAACAGTGCATAGTACAATATAAAGTATGCAGTGGCACACACAAGAATAGGATTTGGGAGGTTGAAACTTCTCCCATACACCAATTGATTTTTAAGTTTTAACATAAAGATTGCACCTCAGCACTTTGTCTACTTTTTTTAAAAATAAAAACCCCTCCCATAAAAGGGGTTTGTATACGATACTGAAAGTATAAACCTATTTATTCAATTGCAGTGAATGAAATAATTGAATTTCATACATATTATACAACTGTACGTTTTTAGACGTATTGATATTGATAGAACTTTAAAGAGAAATGCAATAAATAATTATATAATCAAAGTTTTATTTTAGTTTCATATAGGTTTTCTTTATCTTATTCAAAATTGGTTACATCAGAAAATAAAATCTGCTTACAAACCATTTTTCAATTCCTACTATTAGCTTGCACTGTCTCTCTATATATTTATTTATTTATATATTTGTATATTTATTTATTTATCTTAGTGGAATTTTCAATCGTTCATAAAATACATTTTAAAGCGCTGAATTGAGCTGAAATTTTATATACAGGATCATTTTGGATACAATACAATTTAATTATAATTAATAAAAATTAATTGGACTAAAACTAATTATTTAAAGAATTACAAATACAGCCACGTTGGCGACTTACGACCCTTTTGGATTGTGTCAAAACTTGAAAGTGTTTTCTCACGTGTTCAAACATTCAGTTCGACTGAAATTAAAAGGACAATACGATACTTTAATGATAGTTAAAAAAAATAATTAATACTTAATGTTGTGATTCTGTCCTATGTATATACATATTTGTATTAATTGTAACTATTTAATAAAAAGTAGACAAAATAAAATTTTTCGTTGTTGATCTAAGTAGGAATTGACTTAAAAACTATTTTTTTATATTACTTGTTTTAATCATATTTTTAGGTATATATAATATGTGCCAATTTTATTTATTTTCAAAGTAATCTCTTATGCTTTTCTATTATTAAACAAAAGAGTTTTTATTATTTTCAAGTTTAAATATATTTAGTAAAAAGAAGAAAAATTTCTTTTCTAGTTATTTGTGATATGTGAAAAATGAAATAAAGATTTTTAATGTTTAAATTCATCAACAGCAATAATTCCCAATCCTTAGCGAGATTGCACGATATGTTCTTAATTCCAATCTTTTTATCCCAATTCAGCATTTCAACACTCAGCAGAAAATGAACAAATGGAGAATTCCTTTTCTAAAATTTTACCAAGTTTATAACCTTAAGATAACCACTAAATGAGATCTTGACACCGAAATTCAGTTTTTCATCCACTTATTCTACAACTAGAGAAAAGAAGTAGAAAAGTGAAACGCCCAGATTTTCGGAATGATAAAGGAATAAAATTCTATTTTGGTTAGAAAGTTCAGAGAGATTAGAATTATTCAGATGTTCTTAATTAAATTCCAAGACAACACTTAGACTACAGATGTATTTTATTTCAATGGTACTCGTATTGCATAAAAACAGCAGTTTGTATCAGATATTGTGAAATGCAATTAATTATTGATTTATTATTATTATTATTATTTTCTTCTATTTTATTAAGTTTAAGGGGAATATTTAGGAATTAAAATTAAAAAAGAACAATTCTTTGGTAGAAACAATTTATTAATTGTAATTATAAAAATGTGTGGGAGTTAGAGAGATTTTGTTTGTCTATCAAAATGGGGACCAATTGTTTCGCTTAGCATAGAAATAATGAATTCTTTATAAATGACGTTTTTGTCTAGTGACCGTTTTAAGGCATAGCCAACTAGGCCATAGCCCAGAGCCTCGTGTCGTTCTTGATTCCCCACATCCTGATCCGATTTATTTTAATCGCCAAATATTATTCCCGGAAATATTCTTCGAAAACTGGAAAATTTCGGTTTTTTTCCAAAAACGGTGGCGGGAGCATTTATGTAATGTCCGTCTTCCGGGGGTTTAGATTGGGCCTACCACCATACACCATCATTATTCATTTAGTCAAAAGGCGATAGTCGGTTTTTTGCCAAACGAAGGTGGGGAATTAAAAACCGGTATACCGGGATACCGAAAAACCGGTTTTTTGAGAAAATTTTATGCAATTTTGTAAACGGTAACACAAGTTTAAATACCGGTTTTTCGGTTTTTCAAAAATTTTTTTTAAAATTTTCCATTATTTTGTTCGGGGAGAAAAAATAGTATGCGTTTTGTTTTTTTCTCCCTAAGGGGGAAAATTTAATTAGTTTTGGGAATAAAAGTTGCATCGAAAAAGTGGAAAAAATTAGGTACCCAAAGGGAGGGGGGAAAAAAATTTTACCCCCATTACACCCAAAAATAATACTGCACACGCGAAAAATTTCTTATCTGATATTCGTATTTGGGGAAAAAAGGTTGTGGTTGTGAACAAAGGGTTGGGAATATTTCGATATTTTTTTAAATTGTTGAGTTTGTTATTCACATTGTACTTGCATATAACTTTAAAAGGGTTAAAATATTTTTCAGATTATTTTATATATACTTTTAAAAAGTAACACATAATAATTTAATAAGTTTAAAAAAAACATAAAAAATCGTTGGGGGAAAAACTTCGGGTTTTTTTTCAATTTTTATAAGTGAAAAAAATTGGCACGGTTAAATAAGATGTTTTTTTTTTTCGGTTCTTTTCTAAATTTACAAGTTACAAAAATTATTTTTGTGATATTTACACCCCTTAAAAAAACTTGCAAAAGAAACAAAAAAAACGCCTGTTTTTCTTTTTTAAAATTTCTTATACCGGTATTGGACTTTTGGTCCGATATTACAATCCCTAATTGTAAGTTACGCTCACTTATTTGTTACTAGTTACTGTTTGTACGAGTATTTAACAACGTATGTTATATATTATCTATTAAAAGGGTCACACAGGTGGACGTATAGGGGTTTAAAAAACCCCAAAAAAAAACCAACACATACATACGCCATTTGAAAAAATTGTGAACATAAACCCTTTGTATGTTGGGTTACTTTAACACCTGTTTTGTTTAATATTTGTTAGATATTGAATATCCCGGTTTGAATGAATTGCGCTTTTTTTGTTAACAAAAAGGTTTTTAAACAAAAAAACCTTTTTTTTGTTTTTTTTTTTATTGTATTTGCCCTTAAATAGCTTTGATGTTAATAAACAAACTTTAAAGGGAAAATTTTAAAAACTAGAACCCCTTCTAACCATTTTTAAAAAAAAAGAAAAAATTTTTTTTTTGGAAGATCGGATATTATAAGTCATTTCATTGTATTTGTTGCTTTCTAGGATATGGAATTAATGATGAAAAATTAATTATTTCCTTTTCAAAACAATAATATATTGTATTTAGAAATACGAGTTAATTTTAAAATCGTTTTTAAACAAAAAAATTTAAATTTTCCAATGTGTTTCCTTTTATATTATATTTACTTTAACTGAATATGTAACAACTCTATTACGACACTTTCAATAAAGCCAACAAGTAGACAATGCCATGCATTGTTTTACACTTATATAATATTTAAATTTCTAAAAATGATTTAAGACTATACGTATTTTCTCCCCTTTAATGAAATATGAAACGTTAAGAAAGAAAATAAATCTTTCATACATTCTAAAGTAAAAGTTCCTGAAAATTTAATATCATTACAAGCTCTTTTTGAAATTTCATTGTGAAACAATATAAAAAACTCACACATAGAGGAAATACAAAATAATAGAAAAGCATGTCATGAATAAGAAAATATATATATATATTTTATAAAATAAAAAAAGGCAAAAAAATTTTTGTACGATTTTTTAAATTTAAATTTTTGAAAAAATAAAAGAAAAAAAAATTAAGGCAATATCAAAAATATAGACAGTTTTCACAATCTGTTGATTTATCATATAATATTTAATACGTTTAAAATTTTTTTCAAAACATTCATATGAAATATTTATTTACTTCTATGAATTTTATATATTTTGGATACATTGATTTATTAACATCAACTCTACAATAAAATTAAACAAAACTTTGATTAAATTACTAGCATATTGATTGCAACAAATGAAATTTTAAATATTTTAATAAATAATAAAGATATTTTTTTATTTCTTAAAGACTTTTTTACTAAAACACATACACACATATACATTAACTTGATACTTTTGGGAAAAAGGCTTCAAAAAACAAAATTTAAAAAATTTAAAATTTATTTCTAAAAATATTTTCAAGTTTTTGGATTTTTACTCAACATCTAGTAAATTAAACGCAATTCATTTAAATATTTGTTTTATTTAAACAAACAATGTTTCATTTTGAATGTATAATACAATTGGCTAAAGGGCCCAAAAAGATATGGCTGGGGAAGCATTAAAAAGAAGGAATTTTTTCCTTTCTTTTTAAAAAATTGTCATTCTCTTTCAAACACATTGTTTATTTTTTTTAATGGTTTTCGGCAATTCTTACATTTAAATATGAAAAGAAACGAATATTTCATTTTAGCCAGACAGAAAAAAATGTTTTTTTTTTGCATGTAATTTTTTGGGAATATAATTTATTTTCATACTTTTAAAAAAGAATTTAAAAGTACTTTTTAGGGATTTTTAAAAACAAACAAAAAAAAATTATTCGTTTTTTTAAAATTAAAAAGAAATTTACATTCTTTTTTAAAAGGGAATCAATGAATTTTTTTCTTTGATTAATACACCCCAAAAAATGAAAAAAATATTTTAAAGCAACAAGGGGAAACTCAAAATAACATTTTAGGGAAATGTTATACAACAGTTTTTTGTTTGTTTCTTTTATAACAGGAGAATTTAGAAAGTAAGCCATCAGCGCTATTTAGTGTGGAAATGGCATAATTTTTTATTCTAATATATTTTAACTAATTTATTATAATAATTTCAATACAATAGTTCGTACTTAATAATATAAAATATTTATATTGTAATTTTCTTACAACGAATTTCTTTCGTTCTAAATGTAAAAAAAATTTTAAATAGTGCACCATTTTAAAATTTTAAAAATTCTAATAATTCTAAAAAAAGCTTTTTTCTTTTTAATTGCTTTTATTATTTTCAATCAAATCTTATTTAAAAATTTAAAATTTTTTTTCCCCACGTTGCTATTGGATAAATAAATTTATTTTTTAGGTTTTAAAAATTTATCTAAGAATAACAATTAAAAAATATTCTCTTATATATTAGGATGAATTATGAATTTAAAGAAAAAAAACGTGGCTTTTTAATCCGAAATATATAACATTTCTCTACTTAAAACGTTTTTAACTCTAGAAAAAATTCATTTTATGGAAAAGATTTTAATAAAAAATGTTTTAGGGAAAAAGGGAATTATGAAAAAAATATGATTAAAAAGTATAGAAAATTATAAATTTAAAAGCATGCTTTTACATTACTTTTTCCTGAAAAATAAATCAATTTGGGTTTTCCCAAATTTACAACGGGTTTTTAAAGTAAAAAAAGGGAATTTCCAAAACTTATTTCAGAATAGAAATACAAATAAATTTAAAGCAGTTCTGAATTTCAAATAAATATTATCAAAAGATATAAATAATCTTTATATTAATGAAGTAGAGGAATTCCCTTTTTTTATAAAATTTGGCTTTGATTCTTTTTATTAAAGGAATTTTTATATTGAAAATTTTATTATTGTTTTTATTTAAATATATGTAATAGAACAATGCAATCATTTTATAATATTAGATTTAAAGAATCAATATCTTATGCAACAGTAAAATCCGATTATGAAATGGATACATGTATATCTGCATTATTTATTTTTTTTGTTTCATCTCATTATAATAAAATAATGGGAAAGTTTCATTGGGACAGGTTCGGAAGTTCAATGTAGGGGGGGTAAAATTGGCGTTTCTAAAAAAATTTAAAAAAATGCATCATTTTCTTTACATTTCCCAAAAATTTTAAATTTAATATAAATACCCAAATAATTTTCTAAAAACAACTAAAGTTTTATCTACTGTAATAAAAAAAGAAAGAGTTCTATAAAACAAACAAAATTTTTTTAAAATTCCCCAACCCCCCAAATAAAGGGAAATTAACATTTTAAAAAGTTTAATTTATAAATTTATATTAATGTAATTCCTTTAAGCATAAACACAATTCTAAAATGAGTTTTTTTTTAAAAATTTAGTCAAAACTTAGAATATTCTTATCAAGCTTTTATTTAAAAGAAACAATTAGTAAAAAGAAAATGCATGGTTATTATGCCTTTTTAATGATACTGTATTTTATATTCAGAAGTTTAAGAGAAAAAAAAGGAAAAGGAAAAAATTATAAAGAATACATTCTGGCTAACGGTAAAAATTTTTTTTGGAATTTTTAAATGTATGCTTTTTTAAATAGGGAAAAAAAAGATAAAAAAAATGTGTATTTTATACTTATTTTTTTTTTTTTCAAAAAAAGTATGCCCTGTGATTAAAATGCATTTTTTAAGTTTTTTGCTTATAAATTTTTTTAAAATTATTTATTTCTTACAAATCTTTCTAAACTTTAAAAAAATTTAAAAAAATTTCTTTAATTTTGTTGTTTACCCAAAGGAATCTTTCCAAAAAGCAGGGTTTTAAAAATCCCGCTATCAAAAATTTTGGGAAAGTGTCAAAGTATAATTTTCAGAGCAATATTTTTTAGTGGGGTTTTTCCTTTTGGTTTTTTAAATTTTTTTAAAGACTAAAACTTTTTTTTCTTCCATTTAACATTGGTAGGCCGAAATTTAATTTTTCCAAAATCTAAATTTTTTAAAAATGAAATGGGTTAAAAATAAAACCCAAATGAAAAAGGCATTCACGCAAAAGGGGGGAAATTTAAAGGGAAAAAAGATGTCAAACGGCGGGTAAAAGGGAAAAAAAACTTTCCCGGGGCTATTTTTCTTTTTAATACTTTTTTTTTATTGTCCTTTATGTCCTACATTACTGTGTTATGTCACATGTTTTATGCTATTTGAAAAGTATAATTTTTTTGCAATAATAAAGTACATTCGAACAAATAAAAATAAATGCCTTGTAAAACTACACATTGGTTAAAAGGGGAATTGCCCTTTGGGCCCAAATTATTTTAAAAGATTTTTTTTACGTATAAATAAACTAAAATAAATAGTAACATACTATTTTACTCTCTAACCAACCTTATGATTCTCTGTAAGGGTTAAACTTCTAATCTCCAGGTTTCAAAATTTATTCGATTTTCTATCGGAAAATATTTTCAGTAAAAAGTATATTTTTCCTAAGAAATATTTGATGTATATTATTTACTCTGAAACCAAATCTTTTTATTAAAAAATTTTTTAGGAAAAAGAGTTTTAAACCTTTCAGAGTTTTTTTTTATTTTGTTTCATGGTGTAACTTAGTATCGCAAAAATATATCACTCCGTTCTGTGTTCTTAATATCTTACTTCTTTTCTTTTCCGCTAACAAGAAAAATAGAAACCGAAAAGTTATTTTTGGGGTTTTCTTTAATCAAAGTCGCCTGATTTTTTAACGGTCATTTTTGGGAAAACCGTAAACGAAGAAAAAAGAAAAGCGAAGAGACTGAACCAGGAAATAGGACCGAACAATGAAAGAGTGCTGGAAGAATTATAATGAACGGCAAGTGGCTTTTGGTAGATAAGTCATATCTAAGCATCTAAAACGTATTGGAAAAGAGGGTAAAATTCTGCTGATCATTCTGAAAGTCTTGATAGATTTCAATTTTGGTTCTGTTTCCTGCATTTTTCTTGATATATTTATTGGGAAAATCCCCACATTTAAAGAGTAAAAGGCGAAAACTTTTTTTTTCAAAAAATTTTTGGAAAACTGTTTTAATGGGAAAACGGGGTTAAAAAAGGGTTCAGGAAAAAGATTTTAAGGATATAATTTTTTTCCTTAAAAGTAAGTTGTTTAGAAATGGTTGATTTGTTTAATGACGTAATAAGGGTTGATTATATAGTTCAAAAGTTTCTTAAAAGCAGCCCCGGAGTGTTATTCCTATAATTTAGTAAAAGGTTTTAAAAATTTACAAAAATATTTTCTTTTAAAAATAAAAAAAAAGCAAAACATTAACATCCCTTTTTTTCCCCCTTTTTTGGACTTTTCCCTAAAGAGCAAACGTCTTTAAAACAAATTAGAAATTTATGTTTTTTATTTTCTTTTTTCCAATGTTGTCAAAAAAATATAAAATTAAATATAATTTTAAATTTAAATTAGGCGTATTCAAATTTCTTTTTTAGTCTGTGTTTTTTTTGGGTAAAGAAAAAAATTTGTATGAAGTTGAAAATATCATGAGAATTTCCCAAATTATATAAATATTGCTTCTTAGAGATAAGGTTTTAAACTTTATTATAACTCTAAATTTTTTTGTCACAAGGTGAAAAGTTAAAGGAAAATAAGAATTAACAAATAAAATAGTCATTAAGGAAAACAATTGAAATCATAAAAGTTGAAATATGCAATTATTTATGGTTCTTTCTTAGTACATTGACAATCATTAGTACAAAAATATTTTACGTTAAAATAAAAAACCAACTTAACAAATAGTATATGGTATTTTAAAAACTTTGGTTTAAAAAAATTTAAAGGGTAAACTTTATTTTTTAAAAGGGAAGGATTAAAATTGAAAACAACTTCATTGGGGGAAAAATTCCTGAATTAAAAAATTGCTATTTTAATTTGTAACAATTTTTGAATTACTTTAAACCGAAATGTTTTCCGGTTAAATTGGGTTAAAGGATGTTTTTTTTTTCTTTAAAATTTTTTTTAAAAATAAAAATTTCTTTTTGGAAAATTTTAAGATTTTTAATTTTTCTTTTGGATTTTTTTGAAAATTTAAAAAAAAAAATTTTCTCAAAAGTTAAAGGGCCTTTGGGTTTTGGTGGTTAATTTTTAACAAATTGTTTTTTAAAAGGGTTTTTAAAATTAAAGTTTTGGAAACCGGGAGGCTTGCAGGTTTCCAATGATGGAACTTTTGGGTTCCCTTTCTTGGGTTATTGTACATTTATTTTTAAACATTGGTTTGAAACACATGATTGCAGTTATCATGGGCTATTAAACATTTTTTTAAACAGGGGGTTTTTGAAAAAATGATTGCAATTATCATGGGACTATGTCATCACATTTATTTATCAACATTGGCTTGAAACACATGATTGCAGTTATCAAAAGGACTAAAAAGCCAAAACCCATTGTTAGAAAATTTCAAAAGACACGTTGTGGCGAATTCCCGAAAGGGGGGTTTTGGGGGGGTTCCCCAACCCAAAAACTTTTTAACTTTGAGCAAAAGTATTACGTTATGATTTTTTAAATGTGAGCCCCCCCAAAAAGGGCCTCCCGCTAAGGGGTTTCCACGTCTGATCTAATATTTTAATTTTTTAATTTTGTTTAAAAAAACCCGGAAAAAGGAGAGGAGAGTTATTTCAACGTCGCACGATAAAACCCCAAAAATTGGCGACGGCCCTTTTGTAATTTTAAACCCAATGGTCGAGTGCCAGGGGCGCCAGGCAAACACCATCTCCTAACTTCCACACCACACCAAATGGAGGACGTTTGAGCATCGACAGATTTAACGAGCAGTGGCATCCCCCCAGCGGGCCGCTGAACCAGAAACCCCCGCCAGTCCCCGACTCCGCCGACCCCCCTAGGCACCACAAGATCAAACGAATTACCAATGCAAATAAAGATTTATAAATTTGAATTTTTGACCTCACTGAAGTTTAGTATACTACCCGAAACCCTAGCACCTTCAGAAATTCCATGAACCTATTTAAAAAGCACATTTTATAAGCGCGCATTGATGGTAAATCTGAACATTCTTCTTCATTTTGAAAAGACTACTACCCTTTTCTTACAAGTTGCTACAATGTATTCCACAATAAAATCAACTTTATACGATCCCTATTGTTACGGGTGAAATGGCTTATACGCAACCTTAGAGCAAATCGCAATAAAAGGTTCAGGAAAAACTTTAAAAAAAACCCCCCCAAAAATTAAAAGAAAAATTTTCCTTTAAGCCGCCCGGGGTTTTTCCCGCGGTTTTTTCCGGGGGTTTTCCCTTTCCAATGGGGAAGGGCCCGGCCATTTTATAACAAACCCTGAGGGTTCCCCCAGGAATTGGAAATTAAATAGGTGAAATTCAAAAATAGAGGTTTGTTTGTATGGGTTTTAAAGGAAAGGATTTAATGCCCCGGGGGTTTTTTTGGAAAAGAGAACCCCGGGTCAAAAGGGGGGGGAATTTAAGGGGGAAATGTTTCCTTTTGGATTTGGGAGGGGTTTTTAAAAAAAAAAGGGGGGGTTTTGGAAAGGGGGAAAAAATTTATTTAGGGGAAAATTTTTAAAAGCAAAAATTTTAAAAAATTTTTTTGACATAAAATACAGAAATTATGTGTTTGATAATCCTGATAAACCCTCATTTTGATAACAATTTCAGAATGACGATAAAGAAAAGCAAAAGCACGAACTGCGCGGAGGCAGCTATCATAAATGTCACTGACCACGTGATCGGTTCTTTCGTCTCATCAGCTGCGAGTGTTTTGCTTAGCTATGAACTTTTATTTCTCGAACTTAATTTGAATGTTCTTTTTCGAAATTTAAATTAATTTTTAAAGTATAAATACAGAGTTAATAAACTTAATTAAAAAGTTCCTTTTCGGTTCAGACGTGATTTGATTTGATTTTTTTTACTAACATCGCAGTTAGAAGCTACACTAAAGCTCTTGGTGACAGATTTCCTAATTTCGAAACACGGTTAAGAGACAAGGATGATGCTTGAGGTGGCACCTCACTTTTCAAATTCTACACTACGCCACTGGGAGGAATTTGTGTCCCGACAGATTTAACATGCATTAGCCCCTCCACACAGTGGGTATTTAGTGGCACCGGGGGTTTAACGGGTTGACAATGCGGCGACAGTTTGGACCGTGACCCACTCGATTAGTTTAGTGATAAAATAGTATCAAATTCTACCAAAATGTATGATATTATAATTCATTGGGGCTCAATAGAAAGAAACTTGCAACAACAATATTATTCCACAAGTATCTTAAAAGAGAAGGAAATAAGGATTGGGTGTGATTTACTTTTTACCTAAAAATTATACAGCGAAAAACTATATCGAGAGAATTATTAGAATGTTTCCCTTGAATTAATTACAAAATAATTAAATTTTACCTTTTTTTTTTTTTATCCCCGAGTAGCTTGCGGCTTGGGAAACAAAAAACCTGGGAAAACAAAAGGCCCGAATGTTTACAGTTTGGGTTTTAAAAAAATTTGGGGTCCCCGTTTCAAAAAGCTGATCAGGTTGTTTAAAAATTTCGAAAAATATGTTTTTAGAAATCTGTTTGTTTTTTTTTAAAAAAAAGAAACATCAACTACATTTGTAATTTTCCCTAAAAAATTGAATTTTAATAAACGATGGCTTAGAGGTGGCCCGCCTGGGAGCCTAAAGGGTTTCGGGGTTTGATCCTGGAAAAGGGGGATAGATTTTCTGGATGCGAAAATCGTAGGGCGCATGTCCCCCTTTATTATATTCCTGTTAAAGATCCCCCGAAAAAATCAATTTGGTACTGGGTACTTTTCCCGGGGAAATAAAAAAGGGAAAACCGGACGAGGGCGTATTAAAAAAATTTAAGAGTTAATAATTTTGGGAGAGGGGCCACCACCAGATGGTGCCCAAGAAATGGGTCTTTTGGGGCCGTGTCTTCAAAGGCTTAGTTCCCCAAAAAGTAGCCCCTTTGGGGAAAAAAACAAAAAATGCTTTGATTTTAAATTTGATTTATAATTCATAGTTTTGTTCTTTTATAAAGATAAAATGTGTCCTGGGACAGTAATTCAGTAAAATTTAAATATGAGAAATTATTTTAAAATCATTTACCAAGACAAATACTTTATTTACATTTTTTTTTAATCATGAAAGTTTATGAAAATAAAATGACGAAAGAAAAATACCTTCTGTTTTTAAAAAAAACCAATTTATTTAAGGCCTGGGGATTACTATGAAGGAAACTAACAAGAAATGGTTATGTAAGAAAATTTGTAATTAATTCATTCTCTGCAATGATAAGAGGCATGGTTGTTATATCTCTACGTTTGTAAGTCTTATTTATACATACTATCAGGTTTCACACACACAAAATATTAAAACGGTAATTAAATGAGAATAAGTAATAACACCCAGAAAAATATTTCTCGACTGAAATTTCAATAAATAAAAATAAGGAAGCATACTTGTAGAGGAAGCATACGTATTTTTAACGAATATAAATACTCTTTTAAAAAATTTTTATACTTGGATGACAATCAGTTAATTTATGAAAAGTTTGAATAATGTGGCTGATTTATAAGACGAACTTCACATACTGACTTAAGACCTCTTACAATAAATTTATAGCAAATATTCAAATCATCTAGAAATAAAAATAATGATCTATTTTCATAAATTGTTTAGATCACAAAATAAAATTTTAAAAAAATTGAAAAAGGCATGAAAGCAAAAAAAATCGTTTTTTTTCAAATTTAAAAACAGTTTTACATACAAATAAATGCAGAAATATATGCTTACATTTTACAATCCCGTCGAAACTAAAATTTTTACGAACGGGGATTCAGCATGTGGGAAAAAGGTGAAATTAAAAAAAAAAGAATAATACTTCAAATTTGTTTTTGAAAACCCCCAATTTTTATTAAAATTTTTTTTCTGAATTACTTTTTGACTAAAGAATGGCCAAAAGGATGTTATTGCCTTTTTTTATTATTGTGCATTTTACTTTAAAAACGTAAATTTCCCCATTCTAAAAGTAACAAAAAAAAAATGGGGCGGACATAAAAATTAAAAACCGAAAATCCCCGGGGACCTTTCCCCCAAGCTGGAAAATTTGGTTTTTCGCCGTATAACCGCCCCCCTTTTTTTAAGAAAAAATCAAAAAATCAGTATTATCCCAAAATATTATCCCAAATTTTTGGGAAAAAAAGATGCTTCTAGAACTAAAAAATCAGTTTGTAAAGGGGGTAAACTCCAAATAAACAGTGTTTCGATACGTGAAAAAAAGGTTTTTTCCCTTCATATCTTTTGATATTTTTAAAAACTATCATTTTTTTAACCCGGCGTATAACGCGCATTTAAATTTCGGCCCCTTTTTTGGGTTTTAAAATGCGCGGCCCCGGATTTTTTTGGTTTTTAATATTATTTTTTGAAATCTTTGTTGACATAAAAATATATACAGTCGAACCTTTGTACAACAAACCTATACGTTGCGAATTTTTTCCCCTTTAAACGAACTTTTCCCTGGAACCTAGAACATTTCCCCGGAATTTTGGTAAAAAACCCCTCTATAGCGGGAAAAGCATTTTCTAAAAAAAACGAACTTTTTCTTTTAAAGGGTTTAATTTTTTTTTCTCCATATTTTAAAGGGTTTTCGGGGGCACATTTTCCGGGTTTTTCCCCCCTTTTTTTAACACATTTCCCAAAAGGGGCGTAAATCTTGAACTGGTTTTTTTATTTGATCCTAATTTCGGGGGCCCGGGCCGAGTTCTGGGGGGGGTTTCTCCCAAAAAATGCAAACCTTTAAACCCCCCCCCGTCCAGTTCTAGGAAAAAAACCCAAACCCCTTTCCCCGCCCTGGAGTTGTCCCCGTTCCCCGTGCTCTAGTAAAAATTAATGTATGTTTGCTTTAAATTAGAAAAAGTCCTTAAAAATTTATTAATTTTAAATCAAAAAATTAAATTTAAAAAACAGTGTATTCTTTTTGATATTCTTTTTTTTTTAAATTTTTTTTTTTTCTTTCTTTTTTGGGGAAAATATATAAAATAAAAAATATAAAAAAAAAAGGGGGAAAAATTTTTTTTTTATATTAGTTCTATAATTTTAAAATTTTTTTTCATTTACTTATAAAATATATTGAAAGATGAACCTCTAAATAACAATTTTCCATATAACGAACTTTTTTCCCGGGGTTTTTGCGACTTCGTTTGTAGAGGTCCGACTTTTTTTGGATTTTTTTTAATTCAATCTATTTTAATTTTTAAAAATAAAAAAACGATAACAATTGATCTTTTTAAAATTTTTTTTTTACAAAAGTGTATATTTTATAAACGGAAAAATCAACGCTTTCAAAAAAGGTATTTCAAAACTGAAATTTTTTTTAAGGGATTTTCTGTTTCAAGTTTTTTAATTTCAAGAATATTTTTCTTTAAACATTTTTAAATTACCAATCTTAAAAACTATACGAGGTTGAAAAAAATTTTTGGGATAGAAAAAATCCCACATTAAAAAAAAAAACATCAAAAACTTTTTTGCTTTAAAAATTGTTTAGAAAACTTTGATAAATAGATAATTTCCAAAAAATTTTTTTTTTGGGGGGTGTGGTCATTTAATGTTTTTAACTACTTTTTTTAAATACCGGCCCGAAAAAATGAACGTCTTTTGCGATGCAATAAATAATTTGGGGGGTAAGGTGCCCAGCACGCAAAAAAAAAAACCCCCTTTATAATTTATTTTGGAAAGGATCGAAAAAGCCCCTTTTTCCCTTTTTAACCACATACAGTCGTGTATTTCATAGGAATATAATACCCAACTCATAACTCTTTTTTAAAAAGTTTTAAATGCAAAATGAAAAAAAATACTTTAAAAAAAAACAGAAAATATTTTGGTTTTTTCCTTTTTGAAAAAAACCTTTCCCTTTTTACCCTTTTTTTACCTTTTTTTTTTAAAAAAAGGGGGGATGGATCTATTTTTTTGTACCTTCCCCCTAATTCTCTTTGGGGGAAAAAACCCTTTTTCCCCAAAAATTTTGCGTTTATTCACAAAAAAATCCATTTGAAAAAGAAAACCTTTATATTTAAAAAACTCTATGACTTTAAATTCACATGTTTCAATTTTTTAAAAAATTAAATGCCAAAAACCTTTAATATTTTTGGGGCATTTTGGTACCAAAATTGTGTTGATAATGTGGGAAAAACCCAAAATTATTGGGAAAAAAAATAGTGAAAAATTTTTTAAAGAAAACCCTATGTCCCCTTTTTTTAACTTCATTTTTTTCCCAAAAAAAAAAAAATTTAGCTTGCGCGCGGATTTTCAGAAACCCATTTATGAAAATCAATTTGAAATTTCATACGCGTGTTCAAAAAAAGGCTCTTCGTAACTTATACATTAATTTTCAAAAAAAAAAAAAAAAAAGAATAGAATATTTTTTATTTGAATTTTAATTCATTTTTTTCTTAAAATTTTAAATTTTTTGTTATAATTGTATTTAAAAAATATCTTTTTTTCACTAAATTTCTTAAAATTTAGTATAATTTCAAAAGTGAACATTTTTATACCAAGTAAAAATAAATTTTGTAAATTTTGATCAATTTTGTACTTCAAAACCCTGCGCGGTGTAAAATATTGATTCTCATATTTTTGAAAATTATCCACTTTTTATTTCCTTATAACTTTAAAAATTTTTTTTCTCAAATTTTCTGAAAATTTGAGAAGTAATGTAAATATATATGATTACCATGTGGTAAAAATTTCAAATTATTTTTTTGTCTTATTGCTAAGTTACATAGGTTAGAAAAAGGATGCTTTTTTTTGCGTGCATGTATATCTTTTAAGGATTCTGAGAGCCCTTAAATTAAGTCTACTATATATACTCAAGGTTTTCTAGCTAGCAACGAGGAGAAGGAGTGAGAACGTGATAAGATGGAATTCATTGCTATTGATCAAGTACTATAACTTTCCATAGAGGATTTCAAATATTTAATAGAGGAAAATTTAAAGTGACGATTGATCACTATAGCTGAATTAGTATTAGATTAAGCGGGATAATAGATTTGATCCTATAAAGAGAGGATCGATAATGATAGTCTCCAAATAATTCGTGTTTCTTGCTATTTATCCACATTTTGTTTACATTGAGAATATTGCTTCAGGTTGAAAATTATTGAATCAGAATTGCTATTTTTGTGAGATCAATAAATAGATAGTTGTTGATTATGGCTAATGTTTCTTCCCTTCCTCCCACATATCTAGGAGGGCAAGAGAGAGGGTCTAATCCCTCACAACTTCAAAGGCAAAAATTAGTGTCCCTTATGTTTATCATTCATGGAAATTTCAAATTGTCAATTGAAATTCATGGAAGTTGTGCTATTTTAAAAATAGTACAGATACGATAATAGTTTTAGGTGAGCAGGAGTTAATTAATAAACTGACAACCAATAAGATATTTCATCAGTTTATTTCTTGGATAAGAAAATAAATAAATCTACAAGAACCTCTACTACAAAATGTAATTTTGTTGTCTTTCCACGCAATATATATATGTAGTGCAGAACGTATGCCTATTGAAGACAGAGGTAAGATCAACCTATTATTATAGATCACCATAATATTTGAATTTAATTTAAGTAAAGGGATTTGTGGTTTTATTATTTTGAGGTAAAACAGATTAAGTGTTTGAAGTTATGTTTAAATGTTACATTAAAAGAAACAAAAGAAGTATTAAAAATTGCATAAATTCAGATAGTTATTTAGATTAATTTTAAAAAATCCTTTTATTTTTTTTATAAT